>MU224815.1:136504-153788 GCA_018584345.1 Thuja plicata | reverse complement strand
TCAATAATATCCATAGGGCTATTTTCATCATTCAATTTAAAGACATTTTTAATTTCATCAGCAGTTATGTTGACCATAATGTATCCATTTTTGTCCCTGATTACCCTGGCTATTTTATCATATTTATTAGCCAATCTCATTAATAAATCTATGTCCCTAAAAACCCTGGGCACGACCAATTTACCTACATCAAATTTCCATACATTACTGTTTGGGACACAAGCATGCCTTTTCCTGAAAAGCATCCTAAAGAGTTCTAGACCCGCCATTCCTATATCTACATCCCTGGTCCATTTCCCTAGATCATATAGACCATCACCAAGCTTGACTCATGGGTTCATAAGAATCGTCTCTTTTTCTTGAGTTGGATTGTTGGTTGACTCAGGAAATTATTGTAAAAAATCATCACAGACATTTCTCTCTTGATAATTTTCCTTGCCCGAGAACTCTCTCCTGGGTGGCATTTCTTAATAGAAGCTCTACATTTTTAACAATTCAGCAATATGATAGGATGGACAAACTGTGAACCCTAGTAACTCTTCATAATTTAAGAGACAAACTAAAAACACACCAGAAAAATACCCATTCTGCAAACAACTCTGAACTCGACCACTGCAACTTTTGTTTTTGCTCCGTAACTCAACAACTGTGTCGAGAAAATAAAGAAAAACTAAGTAAATAATAATCCCATCACTGGTGAGCAATAAATTTTACTTCAGAGCACACATTTTTTCCATTACTTTAGTCCACTTTAAACTCTTTGCGGTTAATGGTTCAGAAACATTGAACTGGTATCTTTGAATTATGACCATTTATTCTGACGTTTTTCATTGCATCTAATGGCTTATACAAGTCTTTCCTACACAAGACACATGTCAAGTTGTCGCTTTCCCTTGAAGCTGAGATCTTCACTATTAGTGCATATGAAATAAATGACAACTGTCAATTGAAATCTTATGTAAGCTTTGTCTTATTCACTTCTGTAATTACTTGGACCCACCTGGGACAGATGTCAAGTTGTCACTTTCCCTTAATGTCGAGATCTTCAATAGTTACTTTATATGGAATAAATGACAACCGTCAGATTTGAGGATGACATAAACACTATCCAACTCATCTATGTAGCTCTTTGGAGCCACTTGTGACACATGTCATCTCATCGCTTTCCCTTGAAGAGTAATTCAATCACATCTTTGTTATGAGGGAAAGCGACAGTCGTTAGTTTAAGCAAAACAACATGACATTTACCAGGTTTTACAACATAAGCCGACTTAGGAATTTAGGGAAATAAATATGATCACGGGGTTAGACAGCGCCAACTTGATAAAATGACCACTTAAAAATGAACCCATTCGACAAGACTTAAGTAAAAAAGGTAACACAAAATTAGAACATATTTGAAGGCTTAGGGTTTTATGACCAAAACTGCATTAGAAAGCATGACACAAGGGTTTTTTCACATTTCAACTAGGTGAATGACCAGAATATAATTTTCTAGAGGCATGGGACAATTTTTTAACCATGATTTTGAACCTTTGTTTTGCACAAATGATAGGGGATCTCAAGATTTTACCAGACAAATCCTGAACAGGAAATATCACCAACAGTGGCTCTCTCTAAGGATGTTTAAACACCAAGTTATAACAAGAACCATAGATCTCTGGAACAAGTAGACCAAAACCACTTAAACCTGAAATTGGAAAAAAACACACAACTGAAGGAAGCACACCTATACATATAATACATTCCACTGTGCATGGAAAAGAAAAATTATTTAAAGAAATTTTTCAGAAATTGTCCATGCACTCGCGATACATGTTCTTCATCATTCAGAGTTTTGAGGAAATAAGTATCTTTTCCAAAGGTCTGGGATATGACAAAAGGCCCTATCCATAATGATTCAAACTTTTTGTGTTTGCATTTGTCTTCAGCTCTAATGTTCCATTGCAGTACAAAATCACCAAGCTGAAATTTTCTCTCATCTGCCCTTATGTCAAAAAGGTATTTTATTTTTTGTTGCAATTTCACATTTTCTTTCTGGTTTTCTCTTCTCATTTCATCCAATTCAACCAACTGAACCATTCTTTCTTCCATGGGTTCAGGTATCTCAATTTCTTCTTCCTAGATGAATTTATATATTGGGAGCAAATTATTGATTGACATTCTTGACTGAAGAAAATACACCAGTTCAAAGGGAGATTTCCCAATAGCCCTTTTGACAGTAATCATGTCTGCCCATAAAGCAAGTTTTAGCTTGGAATGCCAAGCTCTTTTGTTATTTTCCAAGATTTTCTTTAGAATTTGCAAGAGATTCTTATTGTTGGATTCATCTTGACCATTGGCCTATGGGTGGTATGGGGATGAGTAGGACATAACATTCCCATATCTGAGCAAAAGTTAGTAAATTCTTCAGACCTGAAGCACATAGCATTATCCATTACTAACTTTAGGGGAGCACCAGATCTAGTAATCACATTATCCATAAGGAAGTCAATGACCACAATACTTGTTTCTCTCTTAGTTGGGATTTCCTCTAACCATTTATTAAAATAATCAGTTATTAGAAAAATCCAACTATGCCCCCCACTTGACTTCTCAGCAAATTTTCCTATGAAGTCCATTCTCCACATAGCAAAGGGAGCCTCTGCTACCACAGGGTTTAACAATAGTGCTCCTGAGTATTTCATCTTACTAGAGAATCTTTGACAAGGCTCACATTTCCTAACGAAGGTGTAAGCATCTTGAAACAGACAAGGCCAATAATATTTGACTCTCAGGATTTTATGAGTTGTTGATCTAGCAGAATAGTGCCCTCCACATATCCTAGCATGCATTTCATCTAATATCTTCTCTAATTGACCTTTGTCAAGGCATAATAATAGGATACCATCTCTATTTTTCCAGAATAAGTCACCATGCAACAAAACATATTTTTGAGATTGTAATATCAAACTCCTCCTTTGGTTGTCATTCAGGTCATCTGGACATCTAGCATTTTTCAGAAAATATACAATATTGACATACCAGGGTTGCATTTCAATGCTTGTAATACAATTATCATGTGCACCAACATTATTAACCTGAACTAGATCCAAATTTTCTTGTGTCATTAATTTTGCTAGCCCTAATCCTCTTACTAATTTTGTGATATGGATTTCTAGATCAAACTCTTGGACTTTATTTATCCACTTGCACCTTTTTCCTGTCACCTCATTCTGAAAAAAAATATCCTTGATAGTAGCATGGGGGATATAAGCTCTTACCTTTTCACACACCAAAAAGGGTCTAAAAGCTTTAACTACTTGCACTAGGGCATAAGCCTGTTTCTCCATCAATTGATAATTCAATTCAACAGCTTGCAAGGACTTGCTAAAGAAAGCTATTGGATGTTCAAATCCCTTAGCATCTTTCTGCAATAGGACTACAGCAATTGTATGGAAAGAATCAAACATGAACAAGGAAAAGAGCTTGGTGTAAAGGACTGGTGCTTCTTGAATAGCCTATTTTATTTTTTCAAAGGCCAACTGTGTTTCTTGATCCCATTCAAATTTCACGTTTTTCTTCAACAATTTGACAATAGGTTTAACCAGTTCTGCAAAATTAGCAATCAACCTTCTTACAAAATTTATTTGTCCTAGAAATGACTGGATTCCTTTCAGATTCTTAGGAGGAACCACTTTCTGAATAGCTTCTACCCTTTCAGGGTCTATTCTGACTCCTTTTTTTGACACTATGTGTCCCAAAAGTTTTCCCTCAGTAACAGCAAAATGACACTTCTTTGGGTTTAAAGACACCCCATACTCCAATGCTTTTATCATCACCTTTTCCAGATGACTACAATGATCCTTTGCTCTTTTTGAGAAGGCTATCAAGTCATCTTGGTATACTACCATTAGAACATCTATAAGGTCTTTAAAAGCCACATTCATAGCCCTCTGAAAAGTTGCACCAGCAGTCTTCAAACCAAATGGTATGTGAGCATATACATAAGTGCCCCAGGGAGTAGTAAATGTTGTTTTGAATTTCTCTGATTCTTTAACTAGCACCTAATTATAACCTAAAAATCCATCCATCATTGACAATAAATCACATCTAGTAACTTTGTGTAACATGGCCTCCATATTAAGCAACCCATAATTATCTTTCAATGATGCTACATTTAAGTTTCTAAAATCAACACACAGTCTTATGTCCCCATTTTTCTTTCTCACAGGAACCAAATTAGAGACCCAAGTTGAATGTCTTATAGGTTGGATAATGCCTGCATCTCTAGATTTCATCAATTTTGCTTGCATCTTAGTAGCTAGTAATGGATTAATAGGCCTTTATTTTTTCCTGAAGGGTTTTAAATTTTCTTTGAGAGGGATATCATGTTGGAAAAGATCTTTTCTATAAGCTTTGAGGTCCTCATAAGACCAGGAAAAAACATGCTTGTATTTCTTCAACAATTTTATCAAATTATGTCTCACATTGCTATCCAATTTTTTACCAATGTAGACTAGTTGGGGAGATGTTTCAGATCCCAAATTAACTTCCTCCAAATCTCCCACCTTGGCATTGGACTTCTGAGTCATATAATTATCATTTATGTTGAACATGCCTTCCAATTCAACTAACCCCTTGGGAATGTGATTAGTATCCAATTGAATGACTTCCTGATCAAAAACATATTCCTTATTATCTACAATTGATACTAAATATTCACAATCAATTTTTTGACCGTCATATTGGTCTACACACTAGATAAACCTAAGAATATCATCATCATCCTCAAAAACTTGCTAATTATGAATATTGTCAGGAACTGCAGGCCTACTTTTTATTTCAGCCATAGACATGCCAGTAAGAGTAGCATCATTATTTTTTAGGGCAACATTTGCCAGGAAATCTTCCATTATGTTATTTGATCTCTCTACCCATAAGATATTGAACACATCAAAGAATTTTATCCTATCCCAAATAGCATATTTATATAATTTTAATTTGTCATCTTTAGCAGCATAATGTTCCATAATCTAAGATATAATTAACTGGGAGTCTCCATGGAGTTTTAAACATTTAATACCATGCTTGATGGCAATAACCATTCCCAAGATCAAAGCTTCATACTCGGCAGTATTGTTTGTGCATTGAAAAGTTAGCAGGAAAGAATACTTGAAAGTGATACCCGATGGGGAGATAAACAAGACTCCTGCTCTAGATCCTTCTTTTGAACATCCTCCATCAAAATACATTTTCCATAGTCCAATTTGTTGTAACAACAATTCATCCACAATTGGGTCTGTATTTTTTAATTGTGGCTTGACCTCTTCAACAATAAAATTCTCCATATCAACATTTATGCAACAATTTAATTCTTCAAGCAGAACCACCTCCACCATAACAGATGACCGGGGTTCCCTGTACAACTTGACCTCATTCCCATTTATAGGGATATTTGCATAGGATAAATCTAATTGCATCTTTCCTCCTACTATTTCATCCCATTTCCTTGATAAGAGCATACCATAATATGGTTTAGTATCCACTACCACTATGTCCATTATGTAAGTTCCTTCAGGGAAAGAAGCAATTTTCACTTCAATATCCTTCAATGTCCCTATCACAGGAACTTCCCTGTTGTCCATAGCATAGCAGCTCCCAATAGATATAGTGACCCAGAGGCCTAATTCCTTCATCACATGATAAGACATCACATTTTTTTCTGCTCCAGAATCAATCATGTAGTTTTTTACCAAGAAACTATTTACCATTAAGGTGACATAAAATGGATCAATAGATAGCGGTTCTTGAGTTATTATATTTCCAATACAAATATTAGAAAATTCCTTTCTCTTTCCTTTTCCTTTCACTAGTGGACCATCTTCTCTAGTATCATTTGGTATCAAAGATATCTCCTCATGGTTGGGAACAAATACATCATCTATCCCTTTTAATAGTGCTAGAGAAGCTTCTTTATGCTCTTTTATTTTTAGCATTTCCATAAGGGGAACTGAAACTTTCATTTGGGTTAAAGAATGTTTCATGTCAAAAGGGGGTGATTCAAAGGACATATCACTCATCCTTTTCACCTTCTTGGATCTCTCATTTGGTAATAATCCCTCTTTTGATACTCNCCCCCCCCCCCCCCCCCCCAACATGATCATAAGAAGATCCTACTTACTTCCCACACTTACCATCGTTATCTTCCTTAGCATGAAAATCCTCAACAACTTGAGGTGAGTCTTTTCTGACATAAACAAGAGTAGACTTGCCTTGAGCTGGTTGCAATGTTCTATTTCTCAGGTTATATGCATTTCTTGCTTGGTTAATTGCTGCAACAGTCAAAGACCTCTTCTCATCATCAGTGGGAGTCTTAAAATGAGAATGTGGGTTATCACTTCCCGCTGTGTTTATAGTTGTCTGTGGAACATTTTCATCCTAATCACTTTGATAGGTTGGATTTTGTAATTGATTTTTAAAATAAGAATTATCCCTTGCACATGAATGATTAGAAGATGATGCAATATCAGAAAACCACAGATATGGTTTTTTTACTATGAACATATTGATAGTAGGGCCTTCCTGTTCTCTTTCTTTTGTTTGGTCAAACAGAGCCTAAGCTACTACACATTGATAGGAAGAGTGTGGCATATTGCAAGCATCACACCAGGGAGTGTTCTCAACATAGTTGGTACTATTCCTTTTTAAGGGATCTAGGGTTTCCTTTGCCTTTGAGTTATCCTGCCCATCAGGGATCGGTTTACCATTATTCCAGTTTGTCTTGTAGGGGTAATCTCTTAGGTTAGGCTATTTTTTAAATCTTTGGTTAGGGTTTTTATTATCATGGTATCCCCCTCTATCATTTTTATCTATTTTGGAAGCAAGGTCTTTTACTGCACTCACCAATTTATCCACTGTGTCATCTTCTTTGACACCTTTATTAGCTGGTCCCTTCTCCTTCCAAAGCTTATTGTCTTCCCTCTTCCCTAATTTCCTCGATGCCCTCCTATTTCTCTCAATGTCAATTGCTATTTTTTAAGCATCCCTTAAGGTTGTAGGTTTTTTATCTCTAAGTAAATAGGACATTTTTCCATTAGCAGCATTGATATAAGTGGTAAGGCACACTTCTTCATCTAACCTCAAGACTTGGAAAAGTTTATTCATGGCCTTTTGAAATCTACTATTAAAATCAGCCATACTTTCATTGGTGAACTTCTTAATGTTATTAAAATCATTGAACATGTATCTAGAATTGACATGCTCTCTACACTGTTCCCTAAAAGACTTTTCAAATTCATCCCAGGAAGCAATACTATCATTTGGTAAATTTCTAAACCAATCTCTAGCATCTCCAATTAAAGATTGAACAAAAAGCTTCATAATGACATCCTCATTCTCAATCTCAAAGTCAATTATCTTATCACTAAAAGATTTTAGTTGCTCCTCACAAGTAACAACATTATTTCCTGTGAACTTAAGGATTCTATCTCTTACCTCATTGGGGATCACATTAGGGTGACTAGGAATGCCTTCAAAGAAGAGAGCTTTGTATATGTTCATATGGATAGGCCATCTTTGGAAATTTCTTAGCTCACTATTACCATTTGGTCTAGCAGCTCCTTCTTGATGTTGAGCAGGTGGGGGAACACTTTGCTTAGGATTAGTAACTTGATTGCGTAGGCCAGGACCACTGGGTTGAGCATTTACATTTGGGCCAGACTTCTTGATATTTGAATTCAAACCAAAAGATGGTATTTTAGGAACACCCCCTTGATTGATTGGGAAGGTTATCTTCATTCTCATATCTGTTGCAACAGCCTCTAATTCTAATTTCTCCAGTTTCTTGGCCAAATCCTCCTTGGCTTTTCTGGCCTTCTCTAATTCAAGATCAACCTGGGATACTCCTATAGGGATAGTCAAATTCTTCTTAGGCTCCTCTATAGTCACACCAGCAATCTTTTTTTTTACCCTTATCAGGGGCATCCTTAGTAGTCATTTTGAGTTTTGCATTTTTTCCAGTCTCAAATGGGAACAATTGCCTAATAACAGGCCCTTCCTTCTCAAATTCATCCTTATCAGGATTTGGGGCTTGATTTGGGATTTTATTTCTCAATTCATCAAGATTACCAAACAATTATGGATTCAGACTTTTAACCTCTTAACTCAAACTCTTGGCCTTGAGGTCATTCCTTCTAGTTTCTACTAAGAGCTCTTCCCTCTCTAACAATAATTCATATATCTTTTGTCCATGTTTCTCCTCAGCTTCAGCTATTTCCTTTTCTTTTTCTTTCTTTTTTCTTTTCAAAGCCACAATTTTATCTTGCAGTTTATCATATTTATATGAAGTTGTTTCAATAGCATAGGTCTCTTTTGGTGGAGAAAGGTTTTCTTCTGTAGGGAAGATACCTATATCTGCATTTTTCCTATCCCTAAAGGGATCAAAATTGGCATCGGCCCTGTAAGCATTCACTGGCCCCGTAGTCCTGCATCTTCGGATGAAGATGATTTTATTTCAGGAACGGGAATCTCCACCCTTCCTTTAGAGTTATGTTGGGAATTATACTTGGAAGTTCCTCTCTTGGACCATTGCTTCCTTTTAGGTGTATGGAGTTCCTGCCCAACATTCATTTTAGGATTTTCTCTAAAGTATGATCTGGTATTCTTCTGTCGACTCATTTTCAGAATAGACAAAGATCTTCAAAATATGTAAGTGTGCAACACTAGAATATACAGAGGTTAGAGTCACCACCTCTTTTTTAGAGGATTAATATATGCAAAGATTAAGTGTCTTATCCTAATTCAGGTTTCCTTTTATAGCAATAAGCCAGAATGAAACTTGAAAATAAAGTTTGCTTGATAAATCCTCACCTAGTAACTTCAAGAAAATAATTCTTCACTACCTGTATTAATGCAAACCTTTTCCATCTAGTGGATTCTCTTCTTGAAAAAAGACAAGGATTCAGATTAGAGATTTTAGATTTACCAATTATTCCAACTGAGACAAGATCTGTATCATTTTAAGGAACAAGACTTTCAAACAGTGTGCCATGATAGACAAGCAAAGGAAACTTTCTTTAATGATTATGAGGAGAAACAAACTAATTCTTAGAATTGTAAGGATAAGCCCTTTTATGAATATGACTCTCAGATCATTGCAAAAATCCCCAATGGAGTCACCAGTTTGTTATCTCTTTATCTTCTAGGAATCAAATAAAATAGCAATAAATTCCTAACCCTCAATTCCAAACTCAAATTCATACATGAACAAGGCTAATTAACAAGGATACTATCCTTCTTCACTTTGAGCTCCACAAACTCAGGCGGGTGTACCTATCTTCAGATTCACTGGTTCACAAAGAATCTTACAATGGATCAAGGATTTATAATCCTTCTTCTTTTTAAGTTATTTATAACTAGGAAGGTTACCCTATTGACTCTTTCTCTAAGGAATCACTAAAATGGACTGTATTCTTCAATAAAATCAACTAAACATACATGTTCTTGATAACAAAAAGTAAATATTTTAGTATTTGAATGATTGATGATAATACCACCCATCAGAACTAGACCAGTGCCTAATCATGGGTTATAGAGTCAGAAAAAAACATACATACATCAGGGATAATTAATTAAAATACAAACAAAACCTCAGATAGAATGCCTTAAATTCTATCCTCTCATCCTCACATGCCTATATCAAATTCTTGCATAAACCCTAACCCTCTACAATTATCTACAAGATTTAAACTCTCCTTGAAAGCAACTCACAAACAATGACATGGCTACCTTATAACCAGTACATTCAAATTGCCTTACAAATTGAACATACAAGAACTAAGAGAAAATACAAAAAGACATCATTGATGTTGTAATGGAGATTCCATTGTATTTCATTAATATAAAATTGACATAAGTACATTCAAAGACTCAAAACCAAAGTTCAGACACAATTCAGAAGTTTGCTTTGTAGTTTTTATTTTACCATCCTTATTACAGCATTACAACTTGCTATTTATAACAACCCTAGTCATCTTGGAATCCTTTTGGAAAATAAGGATGCAACAAGATATCAATGACTAGGCTAGAGGACAAAATACAGTTTACAGATGAGACAAAATTTCACGCGGATGGGATAACAAATATTTGTTACAAGCCATGTAATCTTTTGTCCTATGACCTCCTGAATGCTTGAAGTTGTTCTAAGGTTGTTGGGTCCTTGTCATTGAGAATTTGTCCTCTTGTTGATGCAAATTCCCCAATATCTAATTTTCTCAATCTGCTCAACTTCTTTGGTGCTCGCTGTCACTCCTATACTTACTGTCTTATGCTACCTAAGTAACTACACCATATTTTCTCCAAAGTGGAAAACACCTCATCATAAGGCCAACTGAAGTTGAGAACTTCATCCTTCTGGTTGGTATACTCCTCCCAATCAACATTTTCCTTCTCAACTTTAGCCTCCCAAGATTCAAACAATTTCCTGGCTTTACTTATAATATCAATGGTTAACACAAACCAGCAAGTATTTTCTAGTGTAATAATACTTTTTACCCTGCTAGTTAGTGCTTCATTTAGTTGTCTTAGCCATAGGGTTTCATTCTTCATGTTCCCATCCCATTTGAACATATTTCTAAACATATCATATCTTTCTCTAGAGAACTCTCCTCTCAAAGTCTCTAATTTTCTGATAACCATGTCCTTCTTGGTGTCCAAGTTGACCATCAATTTAAGGCATTTGTGGGTCCTTGTCAGAATGATGTCAATGTTATCTTACTTCTTCGAGAGAGAGTAAAATTTTTTAATATGGGTTGTTTTTCCCTTCCAGTTATCAATTATTAGGTCCCATTGTTTCTTACCCTCATCATGTCTTCTCATGATGCCTGCAATCTTCTTTCCTAGTAAATAGAGGTTAGAAAGGTTGACCTCACTAGCACACCTCTTGAGGTTGGAAAATATCTGGTTAGAACACCTTTGCTTCACTAATTCCTCAGCCTCTTTGTATGTAGGGGAGTCTTCAAGATCCCTTTTACCCTCTTCTTCTAGCCTTGATCTTTCACTAATCAACCTACTTTTCTCACCCTCTAGTTCTACTCTCTTAGCATCAATGGCTTCTTGGGTAGTGGGACTCAAAGGTGCAGGGGATGGGGGATAAGTCACAAATGTCCTAGATGAAGAAGGTTGATGAGGATCCTGTGTTAGCATTATTGGAGGGGTAATTTGGGCCTTTTTCTTACCCTATAAGGTGGCAATCACCTTATCCTTTTCAATGGACTTCAATACCTCCTCATTGTATGCCTTCAATGTTTTCTCAAAATTTTCAGTCAGGATCAAAATATCCTCATCTCTTGTTTTTGCCACCTCTAAATTAAACTTTTCAACCTCAAGAGTGGTGGTAGCTGCCTGTGTTGCTGATGTATCTGAGACCCTACATACAATAAGGCTACCCACCTATTCATCTTGATCATCTTTATTGTTCCTCCTGGGATCCCTTTTCCTTAGGTGCCACATGACAAGGGTTGCATGATCCTCACTAAACTTTACTCCTTTGAAAGGTTGTTTAGCTTCCAACTCAGTAGCATAGACATTTTTGGTCTTTTTCCTCACTGCATCAAAAACAACAGCATCTGCAAGATCCCACTTTGGGAGTAGTAATACTCTTTCCCTTTGAACCAGTGCTCTTCCTTGCTCAAGAGTCATCTTTTCAAATCTAGAGATAATCCCTAATTTGATCTCATTTTCAATCTCTTCATAGCTCCTCTCAGGTTTCTTAGATTGCTTCTGTTGGAATTTTCTTTTCAACTCATCTATATAAGTTCTCCATAAAAATTGCAGGAATGCTCGAGTCTTAACAAACTTATCATCAGAGAGAAATTGATTGCTGGCTTGTAATGTCAAAGGATCCAATTCCTTTGCAGCCTACTCCACTATAGTTAGGTCTAAAGTTGCAATTTTAGGGATTTTAGGCATACCTTCCTATAGCTCTTGAGTTGTGACAAATATTTTCCCAGCATTTCCCATATGCACTAGTTGCTCTGCTATAGACTTCTCATCAATGTACAATGGGGACTGTGAAGGAGAGTATACATCTGCTTGTTTCTCTTTTTGTTCTCCTTCTATCTTTGCCTCTTGGAAGAAAGCTGTGATTAGGTACTGGGATCCAATGGCCTTTTTCCTTTTAGATCCAAAATCTTCTCTATTTGAGGCAATACAACCTTATAACCCTTTCTCTGATATACCACATATTTCCTAGAAGGAACATTTCTAACTTGAGCTATTCTACTCATCATAGCTTTTGCCCTTTCCAGCTCAGTTTGTATGATATTTTCCCTTTTTTGATTCAATGCTTCCATGATACCTTCAAACATTTCCGTCAGAGAATCTATTTTCTTAGCCCAAGGTTGGAATACCTTCAATGGGTCATACAATTTGTCAAAGTGATTTACAAAGACCGGGCTCTTCTTGTATGAAAGCCATTTTTTCTTTCCTAATGGCTTGCTCCATTATGTCAAATTCATTTATGATAATATCTTCAGAAAAGTTGAATTGAGGGTTCAATACCAAGAACTTTGTCTTTTCTTTGAACATACCTATAATAAAAGCCTCAGTTTCAGCACACCTAGATAAAGTTGTGCATGTGTGACCATCCTCCCTTTGTAATAATAAATTTATGGGCTATTGTAACAGTAGGAAAAATAGTTTCTCTCTCTTTTCCATTCAATGTCTCATACTGCAAGCCCCCAATTTGTCTAATTATCTCAGCCAATCCCATTTTCATAGGCACTCTGTAAGGCAATACATAAGGGATTCCCCTGAAACCATATACTCTAAAAATTGTGGAAACTAGATACAAGATGATATCTCCCCAATTATGTACAATTTTCAAATTTTGGTTATAATCCTTAGGTCTCAATAATTCTGACAGTGATATAGGTGTCCTAGGATCATCATCCAACAAAAGATTCTTGATTCTGGTAGCAAAACATCTATCAAAAGTAATATAACTTGCCTCTTGATT
Organism: Thuja plicata; assembly: GCA_018584345.1. Taxonomy (NCBI): domain Eukaryota; kingdom Viridiplantae; phylum Streptophyta; class Pinopsida; order Cupressales; family Cupressaceae; genus Thuja; species Thuja plicata. The sequence goes on along the minus strand of MU224815.1, from coordinate 140,791 downwards.
GTCCCAAGTCATATCTGCATTCCACGGTTACACTGGCATTTGTTCATCATCTTCTATCTTGACCAACTCCATCTCCTTTTCAAAAAATCCTACCCCCTTGAATAACAACATGTACATTAGAAAAGAATACCAAGTGAAAGGCTTAGTGACCTTTTTTGCTTGGATACCTATCAAGCCTTCCTGTATCAAGTCTGCCACATAATGAGTGAAATCAAAGGTCAGTGCTAGATGAGGGTGTAAAATATGTACTACCATGTACATATAGTGGATAGGCATCTCCTTTTCTTGATAATTACCCAAAATTTGACACAAGGCCCTATAAACACCTATGGCCTTTGGAGCAAAGTAGTCTAACTTGAATGGCTCCTTGGTATTTTTACCTACCACAACCAAATCTCCAATTTTGTTAAAACAATCTATCAAGGGCCCATTTCTGAATTAATCCCTTTGACCTTGGTAGATCGTTGTGAATTCCTTGAAATCAATAATATCCATAGGGATATTTTCATCATTCAATTTAAAGACATTTTTAATTTCATCAGTAGTTATGTTGACCATAATGTATCCATTTTTGTCCCTAATTACCCTGGTTATTTTATCATATTTAGCAACCAATCTCATTAATAAATCTATATCCCTAAAAACCTTGGGCATGACCAATTTACCTACATCAAATTGCCATACATTAATATTTGGGACACAAGCATGCCTTTGACTGAAAAGCATCCTAAACAGTTCTAGACCTGCCATTCCTATATCTGCATCCCTGGTTCATTTCCCTAGATCATACAAACCATCACCAAGCTTGACTCATAGGTTCTTGGAGATAGGGAGCCTCCTTGGTAACCTTCTGAGTTTGCTTTGAACTCTTGTTAGGCCTCTCCTAGGACCTCTAGGGCTTCCTCAATCCACCCTCTACCACTTGGAAGAATCAATTCTTCTCTCCAACCAAGAAGCTACCTATCTTGTTAAAATCACCATTCTTTTGTTCTACAAGAACCTTCCACTCAAACCACTCCAAGCCCTAAACTCAAATTTGGATTTGTAGGAGGTTCAGTGCTTCAATACACTCCATTTTTGGATTGAAACCTAGGTTTGGAACCACCAAATTGAACCATCTTCCCATCAAGTTCTAGTTTCCTGATTTTCAGGCCTTGTAGCCTTTTTGCATAATTAGGCCTCCTAGTTTTTAGGACAACACTTTTTCAGTGCAAAACTCCCAAAGAAACCCCAAATATTTCTTGATATCTTGTAAGTAGAGAAAAAACCCACAAGGATTTTCTAGGTCCCTTGGTCTGACACTATCTTTACACCCTACTTCTAAAATATGGGTCTTTTCTTGGTTTTAGACAAGTTTTGGGTCTTTTGGGTCAAAACCTAGCATGTAGATGTCTTGGGCACTCCTCCGATTTGTGTAACACCTACATAACATCCTTTAGTACACCCATGGCCTTCTTGGCTCATGAGAACACCCCCTACAACTTTTAAACCAACTATCACTTGCTCTTCCTAACCAGGCTGTGCATGTAGCTTGCCTAGGGCAAGTGTTTAAAAATGCTTTCAAGCACTTTCAGAGCTCCTCCTTCCATATTCTTGAAGCTCCATGGACCTCATCTCCATTCCTAGGTGGCCATACAAAACCAATGGTGGGAAGTGGAGTTAGGTCCACATCTTTGCTCCTTGGCCAAAACTGGACAGCAAACAGTCCAAAACTGAAAGAATTTACAAAACTCAAACAAAGAACTACTAAAAAGAAAACTAATGATTGGAAAATCTTGGTAACATGCAAAAAAATGGATTCTAATAGTCATAGTCTTAATTTAAAATCCATTCACAATAACAAAACCCAAAAAAAACTTCAAATCTGTTGTCTGCTCATTAAAACTCTCTTGGCTCCAATAACCAAAATCCATACACTGTCTTCTCCTCCCACAAATTAGGGTTTTGTCACCTTATATATCTTAGACACACATGTTGCATCTTTGTGAAACTTACACTTTTAAAGTGTTTTCTCCACCAATCTACCTTATCTAACCCTAGCTAGACCACCTAGGGTAACTATGGACCCTAAGAACCACTATGACATCACCCTACCCATTCATGACATCATCAAGCACAATCCATTAAACAAGAGCCAAAAAGAGCTATTCTACCCAAAAAAAAACATAAGATGAAAATTACCTAAACTACTCTTCGTCAACATGACCCTATATATTGACATTTCCCTACTAGAGGGTCTTACACACACTAGTACACCAAAATGACAAGAGACCACCATATTAGATGGCATCTCAAAGGTGCTCCTGCACCATACTACCCAGGTTAAGAACTTATGTCACCTCTAGGGAAAGGAGCTAAGGATCAATTCCATGCTTCTTAAAGTCACTCTCAGCCACCCAAGTAGCCTCGGCCTCTAACATGCCTGCCCACTGAATGAGATGTTCCATATAGGTGCCCTTTCTAGTCTTTTTCTTCACCCAAGAGTCTAAAATCTTCACTGCCCTTGGTGTTGGTGTAGGGGTAAGCTGAACATCTACTGCTATGTCCTTACCATCTAATTGTACCTCTGTAACTGTTGGTATAGGTCCCTTATACTAGACTAAATCTTGCACATTGAAAATAGGAGAGATTGCCAAATCTGTTGGCAAGTCAAGTTTATAGGCATTTTGCCCATACTTTGCAAGAATCTTGCAAGGTCCAATCCTCCTCATCTACAGCTTGGTGGGGACTCCCTTTTGTAACCTGGACTTATTGAGATGCACCATCACAAGGTCACCCATAGAAAACTGAAGATCTTTTCTTCCTTCATCAACTAAAGCTTTCAACTTTTGTTTAGCCTCATGGAGCTTCTTCTTTACTTGCTCATGAACTTCTTTCATGGATTGAGAAAAATCATCTGCATATGCACTCCTTCCTTCTATATTTTCCAAGGTTCTCAACTCCAACACACCTCTAGGGTGCAGCCCATAAACTACTTCAAAGGGGCTTTTTCATGTTGTCCTGTTTGCACTATCATTGTAGGCATATTCAGCCTGTGGTAACATCTGATCCCACATCACTCCATACTCCTTTGTCAAGCACCTAAGGAGATTTCCTAGCACTCTATTGATCACTTTAGTCTAACCATCTATCTAGGGATGGTAGGCTTACCCAAATGATAGATTGGTTCCCAATATTGACCACAAGGTCTTCCAAAAATGACCCAAGAATTTTACATCTATGTCAGATACTATGTTGATGGGTAAACCATGGATCTTTACCACTTCTTTAAAGAAAAAATGAGCAATATAACTGGCATCATGTGTGGTTTTGCAAGCAATGAAGTGACTCATCTTGCTAAACCTATCTACCACCACAAATATACTATCCAAACTAGACTTAGTTCTAGGCAGCCCAACAATAAAATCCATACTGATACATTCCCAAGGCCTATTGGGAATGGACAAGGGCTGATACAAACCTGCATTAGATGATATACCCTTGGATTTTTGGCAAACCAAGCATTTCTCCAAATACTTCCTAATGTCCTTCTACATCCTAGTCCAATAATAGAACCTTTGCACTAGTTCTAATGTTTTATTCAGGCCAAAATGCCCACTTAAGCTGCCATTGTGCTTTTCTTGAATAACATTCTCCCTCATAGATCCCTTGGGAACACATAGCTGCCCTTCTCTAGAAAATAGATCATTCTAAATTTTATAGTCTAAAAATTGACTATGGAAATGGTTCTTGAAGTCTTTACATACCTTGTATGCTTCTGAGAAGTCCTCATCACCTTCATAAAGCTCCTTGAAGATTTCTATGCCTATACTTTGCAACTATACTTCTTGACCTGTCAAGAGTCTCCTACTCAAAGCATCAGCCACTTTATTCATCTACCCCTTCTTGTGTTTGATAGTGAAGGTATAGGCTTGAAAATGTTCCATCCACTTGAGGTGTTTGTTGCTCAACTTCTCCTGTGAATTGATAAAACTCAAAGCTTTGTTATCAGTATAAACTACAAATTCCATAGGCAACAAATAGTGCCTCCATTTCCTTAAGGCTTGTACCAATGCATATAACTCTAGATCATAAGAAGAGTACCTCTTCTTGGCCTCATTCAGCTTCTCACTATAAAAGGCCATTGGTCTATTCTCTTGGTTCAAAACTACCCCAACAGATATACCACTTGCATCACATTCAAGGGTAAACAACTTATCAAAATTAGGCAAAACCAAAATAGGTTGTGTTGCCACTCTCTTCTTCAATACTTCAAAACCTCTACCAGCCTCTGGAGTCCATTTGAAT
>MU224815.1:106105-132240 GCA_018584345.1 Thuja plicata | reverse complement strand
AAGAGCCAAAAAGAGCTATTCTACCCAAACAGAAGCATAAGATGAAAATTACCTAAACTACTCTTGGTCAACATGACCTTATATATTGACATTGCCCTACTAGAGGGTCTTACACACACTAGCACACCAAAATGACAAGAGACCACCATATTAGATGGCATCTCAAAGGTGCTCCTACACCACTTGGGAATCATCTCTTTTTCTTGAGTTGGATTGTTGGTTGACTCAGGAAATCATTGTGAAATATCATCACAAACATTTCTATCTTGATAATTTTCCTTGCCCAAGAAATCTCTCCTGGGTGGCATTTCTTAATAGAAGCTCTACAGTTTAAACAATTCAGCCAATATGACAGTATGGACAAACTATGAACCCTAGTAACTCTTCAGGACTTAAGAGATAGACTGAAAACACACTAGAAAATTACCCATTCTGCAAACAACTCTGAATTCAACCACTGCAACTTTTATTTTTTCTTCGTAACTCAACAATTGTGTTGAGAAAATAAAGAAAAACTAAGTAAATAGCAATCCCATCACTAGTGAGAAATAAATTTTACTTTAGAGCACACACGTTTTACTTTAGTCCACTTTAAACTCTTTGCGGTTAACGGTTCAGAAACATTGAACTGGTATCTTTGAATTATGACTGTTGATTCTGACATATTTCATTGCATCTAACGGCTTATACAAGTCTTTCCTACATAGAACACATGTCAAGTTGTTGCTTTCCCTTGAAGCTGAGATCTTCACTATTGGTGCATATGAAATAAATGACAGCCGTTGATTGAAATCTTATGTAAGCTTTGTCTTATTCACTTCTGTAATTACTTGGACCCACCTGGGATAGATGTCAAGTTGTCGCTTTCCCTTAATGCTGAGATCTTCAATAGTTACTTTATATGGAATAAATGACAACTGTCAGATTTGAAGCTGACATACACACTGTCCAACTCATCTCCACAGCTCTTTGGACCCACCTGTGACACATGTCATCTCATCACTTTCCCTTGATGAGTAATTCAACTGTATCGTTGTTATGAGGGAAAGTGACGGCCATTAGTTTAAGAAAAACAACATGACATTTACCGGGTTTTACAACATAAGAAAACTTAGGACTTTAGGGAAATAAATATGATCACGGGGTTAGACAACACCAACTTGATAAAATGACCACTTAAAAATGAACCCATTCAACAAGACTTAAGTGAAAAAGGTAACACAAAATTAGAACATATTTGAACACTTAGGGTTTTATGACCAAAACTGCATTAGAAAGCATGACACAAGGGTTTTTTCACATTTCAACTAGGTTAATGGCCAGAATATAATTTTCCAGAGGCATGGGACAATTTTTTAACCATGATTTTGAACCTTTGAATTGCACAAGTGACAGGGGATCTAAAAATTTTACCAGACAAATCCTGAACAGGAAATATTACCGACAAGGCACAGATAAGAGGACTTGTGCATATCCTTCCAAAACTTGTTCTTCAACTTCATATCCAAGTGAGTGAATCCATTTTGTTTTAGACTCAACTGCCTCCATGCAAGTAGAGTCAGTTTCCACCATAAAGCATATGGTGTCTTTGTATTTCTCAACTATCTTCTCTGATAATCTAAACCTCTTCTGCATTTTGATCCTGAATTTTTTTATCTCCATATCCATAGAGTCCTTAGCACTACTCTCTGATGTAGCCTTTAGTTAAATTTGTGACATGGCAGGTTTACTCCTGTCTAGGTAAAGATTAGCAACTTTACCAACAATGTGAAATTAAAGATATATGATCAAAGAGCCAAATCTGAATATATTTCTCTTGTAATGCTTGATAGCTCTAATGTTGTCAATTGGCTATGCGTGCAATATCTCACATAGATTGTACTGAGTATTATCTTTTACCATCTTTATTGCTGCCAGGATAGTAGTTGCAGATACACTGATCAGTCTACTTGTGTGCTGGAACTTATAACCTAGTATCATAGTGACCAATTTGATGTCATTTTCCTTAATGGGATCAACAGTCATTTTGCGCCTATTACTCCTAGATAAGCATGTTTGTTCAACCTGCTTCTTAACATCCTTACCAATGGGAAGAACTAGTCTAGTCTTAGGAAGTCCAGTCATATCATGAATTAGGTCTACAGTAATGTGGATAGGAACTTCACCAATCCAATATAGGTCATCATGTATCCTGCTCAGTAGGATTTTAACCCATTCTGGCTCATAGAACTCATGCGTATTAGAATACTCAAAGATAGGGTTGTCAATGAGATGTGTGTATTCATCATTGAATGAATAGTCTGGTTTCATCATCAAAGCTATAAGAGTAGCTATTCTGTAATCTCCAACAATTTCCTTCTTGTAGTAAATATATGCGTGAAAGTCTTCTACATGTACGAATCCTAACAGAGTCTTGGAAAATGCTCCTTCAACATCATCTAATATGGACTTGAATGGATTCTTCTTGAACATGAATATTTTCCTTTCAGCAATGTCAAATACAACAGGGGTTGCCATACTTACTTGTTAATTGATTAAATAGGGTTTCACGGCAATTCTGAAATGACATAACTGCTAGGGTTCCATTTCAATCTTCAATCCATTCACAAACCAACCAAATCAATAACTTCCAATGCTTTGATTCTTAATGCTCCTATGCTCTACTAATTTTATGATCTCAAATGTAAACAATGAAGATAATCAATTATTTTACCAATTTATATAAAGTTGTCTCCATTTAATGCTTGTTATCGTACATGTTTTCACTGAGAATTTCAAAATTTGTTCTGAATGAAGGACAGGAAATGTGTGCATACATACTACCTTAGTTCATGATCACATATATGAATCCATAGGTGCATACTCGAAGGTGAGTATACCAGCCACGCAGGGGTTTAGAGCTAGAATAGCTCCCCCTAAGACCATAAGGGTCAACTAACCAAAAGTAGAAGGTGTGTCCACTAAGGATGCATCAACTACCTTGTTCTCATCATTATCCTTCTTTACTTAACCCAAATTTTATCTGAATCTTCTTTATCTTGAACAAACTTAACTTCTCTAGATTCTTCAAATAGTGACTTTTTAGGATTCTCTTGTCTTTGTGCTCTTGACCTGCAAAACCATGAGATGTGTCCAGCTTTGCCACATGAGTGACAAATGATAGGAGGTCTGATGTTATTATTCATCATTTTGCATTGCTTGGTTGTGTATCCATTGTAATTACATATCTGACATGTAATCTTCTGATAGTTTCTCTGAGGTTGATTCAAATTTATTTGATTCTACTGTGACTAATTTCTTTGACTTGTTCTCCAATATATATCCCTGTGACCAAACTTATTACAAGAGTGACAATAACCATTTAAAGGTCTTACCTCTTTACAATCTCTTGCCAAGTGTCCATTCTTGTTACAGGCATAACAAGTATAGTTAACTACCTTGTGTTCATCTTTGGGTGGTTCTACTTTAGCCTCTTCAAGATTTTCAGTTTTCTTTGCTTCTACAGATTTTGTTTGAGCTTTCTTTCTTTCTTGCATTGAATTGATCTCAGTTTGAGCTACACTATATCCAACACTAGTAGTATCACCTTTTAGCTTCTGTGCATACAACTATGATTGAATTAGATCTGAACTTTTGTGTAGTTTATCAATCTTGTCTTTTGCTTCTGTTAATTCAAATTCTATCTTTTTCTTGATGTTTTCTAACTCCAAGATTTTCATGTTTGCTTGCATAAGTTCATCATCTAATTTTTTACTCTCCTTATTCTTTTCTTCAATAGCTGTTAGGCTATCTATAAGCTGTTCATTCATATCTTCAATCTTATCTTTTAAAGACATGTTCTCTTCATTCAGTTTCTTGACCATTTTTCCCAAATCGTTTGTGGAGCAATCTTTCAAATCTTTTCTTAATTTCTTGATAAGAATTTGGGAGCCATCAACCTTTAGTTTTAGTTCTTCATTTTCTATTTTAGATCTATCAAGATCATCAAGGGTTGCTTCAAGATTCTTTTTCAGATGTTTAGCTTCTTTTGAATCCATGATCTCCTCAAGTGGTTAAACTTTCTTTTAGAGGACCAGAGCTCTGATACCAATTGTTGGAAACACTGAGAGGGGGGGATGAATTAGTGTTTGATTAATTATTCTATTTTAGAAATTTGAAAATGAATCAAATAGATAACATATGAATTATAACACAATAACACATAACACCAGATATGTTTACGGAAAAACCTTGATCAGAGGAATACCCCAGTGGGAATTAGTACCCACAAATAATTGTACTAGTATAATGAACCTGTTAAAATTCCTTTGCCCTGTTAGGAGCAGTCTTAACAATGCAAGTACAATGACCCTATTAGGAGTCTTTACAAAAACCTTGTTAGGGGTGAGGACTCACTATCCAAGAGCTCACTGCTCAATTAAAGAAGGCTACAACCTCCTGAAGATAGATATGCACTATATCTAAAAATTGAACAGCTGAAGTGACATGGTTTTCTGATCAGTTCCTTTTATGTGATGATGCTTTGATCTCTTAAAATAATTTATCTCATATTGACTAGTTCATACTGCTCTTCATTGTCTCTTCTTTGCATATTCTCAACTCTTACACTTATTACAAGAATGTATATTAAGTATATATACATACTCAATAGACGCGACCAAAAACAAGACCTTAGTCAGCCCAAAAACATTATACACAATGCTTCCAAACAAATTGGCTTAAGCATGTTTACAATAATGTTTAATACATAATTACTAACTTATTACAATAGGCACATAGCCTTTACAAAACAAAAGATTATACGCTAATCCAAAAATTGTGGCCAGCTCCATACTCTATTTTCTGAACTATTTAGTGCACTTAATATTTCTGTAACTTCTCCATACTGTCATTCCGTACCATGCATGTATATGGTAAGCATACAAACATATCATAGATCTTTTGTATGAACGTGCATAGCCTAATTCGATCTTACACATGTGCGATGGTGCTCTGATTGACTGCATAACTCTGTTTTGTTTTGTCTTCTATACTTAGCCAATTTTTGCTCTTCAAATTTTGTTGTCAAAACTTTATATGACTTTGTTGCCATGATGACAACATAAAATAAGTCATGTTCTCCTTGAGAGTCAACTTGCCAGCATAAATTTCTCTACAAATTGAAAACTTTGTAAACAATAACCTTTCCAATTCATCTTTTATAAGATATTTTACCGTTGGGTTTTCATTAAATGCTTCGTACATGGAAGTTGGCATAGCTCAGAATGAAGATCGATGAGATCTAAATTTTGCATCCTCAAAACCATATAACTTGACTTAACTTGGTTAAGCCTATTTAACTCAGGTTTTACTAAGATCTTGACTTAGTTAAAACTATAATGTGTCCTACTGCATTAATATGTTGATTTGGACTTACTATCATGTCTGGAACTGATGTAGGATGGCTTGTATGCACAGTTCTAGTAGTTTGCTTGCATGTTTATTCAGAAATGGTAGATATACCCCATTCACATCTTTGTGTTCCATTCGATCCTTCAGTGTTTTGATCTAAACTTTCAGGAGATTTCCTTACCCACTGCTGATTCATTTGAGTTATGATTTTTGAGACTCTTGCTTTGCCTTTCTCAAAACTAGTATCCACTTTTTCTCTGTTCATGCAATTATTTCTTAGATGACTGATTTGTTTACATACATAACATCTCTTAGTAGGATTTATTTTTGTGAGGTGATTCTTTACACAATTTGAACCAATATGCACATATTCACCACAGTGACAACATCTACTCCCTATGTTGTAATCCCAACCAAAAATTTCTTTAGCTAGTTGTTTAGCAGGGTTCCATTTCTTAGTTCTGCACTCGGAGGATTTGTGACCTTGTTTGGTACAATTGAAACATTTTCCTTCAAACTTAGTTTTCTCAATACATTATCTTGCCCTATGTCCATGTTTTCTTCATCTGTAGCATTTAAAATTAAACTTTGATTTTCCATTGCTCCAACCCTTGTTTCTTGTGTGCCCTAACTTTCCACAATGATTACAAGTAGGTTTGTTATTCCTTTAAGTTCCTTGTTGTGAGGATTCACCTTGTTTAGTATAACCTAATCTAGTATGTCCATGATGTCTGAGTTGAGTTTGTTCTATCAACTGATCCATGCTTCCTTGTGAATTTATCATTCTCTCATTGGTTTTTTTTTCATTATTGAGATCATTCGGCAGTCTTTCATTTTCTGTCCTTAGATTGATAACTTCTTGATTTACATTATTGAGTTGATTTATCATATCTGCTTGCTGATGTGAAAAATGATGGATTTTATTTTCTTTTTCTTCTAATCTTGTACTTAGAAATATTTTATCTTCTTGTGCCATTTCTCTATCTTTTTCTACTTGATTCTTTTGTTCCATGACTTCACATATTTTGACTGAATGAATTTCTTGTTCTCTTTTCAAATTTCTAACTTATTAATGTAAATTGAGATTCTTTGCAAGTAGGTATTCAATTGTTGCATCTGCTTCTTTGGAACTTCTTTCTTCTATGTAAATTTTTTCATTCATCTGTACTGCTAAATATTTTCTTCTTTCAGGGAAAGAGAGAGCTACTCCTTGATTTTCTTGATCCAATGCATGGCCACTTGTAGATCTATCTTTTCATTTTCAATGGCTTTCTCCAGTCTATATATTTCCATTGCCTCTGATCTTTTCTCAAGATTTTAAACTTCTCTTAAGAGAACCTTTAGCTTTGATACCAATTGTTGGAAATATGTTGATTCAAGGTGACTGAGAAGGGGGGTGAATCAAGAACCAATAAAAATTAATCCTTTTAATCCATTATTAGATTATCTAATCTAATTTAATACATGAAATGAAAAGCAATAAAACATCCACAATATTTGGTTACCCAAAAACCTTCCAAATAGAAACTAAAACTGGGGTGGGGATGGTACCCACAAGATTTATTATTGTAGTATAAATTTAGCCTGTTAAAGCTTACAATTGACCACTTCTGATGGCCTACCCTATTAGGATCAATAAGGACTATTAGGTCCACCTTTTGAAAGTATTTAGTATAATACAATCAAGTAATGCAACTCTGTTATGAGATTTGTAAACGATTGTTAGAGGATTTTGTTGATGCACCTGTTAGGATGAACCAATAGATGATCTTCAATGCAACTCTGAATTTTTGAATAAGATCCAATGATATAAAAACTAATCACCTGATTGTGATGAATGAGTCTCTGATGTTCCTTATACTATTGTAGCCTCTTAGAAAATTGGCCACTTCATATTCGCATACATACTTCTACACACATATTCACTCTTTTTTTGGATAAACAAAATACTTTATATTTATACCTTATCCAAATCAAATGCAACTGTAAGTCAGCTTCCATAAGATAAATTAATATCTAACAATATAAGCTAAGTCAGCCCAAAACTGTTACTCGGGTCCAGTGATCCACTTGAGCAATATACTGACACTCGGGAATTATGTTGTCACTCAGGAAAAATACTAAACTCTGGCACTCAAGGATACTCTGTGTACCTAGGCTACATTGATCACTCAGGTAATATTGATTACCACTATCTGCTCGTTCAACACTTCCACTGCTCAGGTTATAATGTAACTACTTGGGTTGCACTACAGGCTAGGTCAACAGTGAGATGACTAAGTGTTTTGGCACTAATTGACAATATGTCTTTCCATAAGGTCATCATGGTTTTGTCTTCAATGAAGCTAAATATTCTAAGAATCAAGAAGAAAAACCTGATGTGAAGACTAATGAAGAAAATCCTACTCCTGAAGAACCTAAAGAACATATCAAACCCTCTAGAGGTAGATGTTTTGGTTGTAACAAGTTTGGACACATGAATAAATATTTCAGAGGTAATGCCCCTTTCAAACCTTTTTCTCGTTATTGTTTTAATTGTCATACATGTTGGCACAAGAAATAAGAATGCAAGAAACTTGAACAATCTAGATATAGAAAAGATAACATTAGAGGAGAATCAATAGTTAAACCCATATGTTACAAAAGTAATAACCTTGGGCACATTTCAAGGTATTGTAAGATACAAGTAAATCAGAACAGACCTCCTATTTTCTACAAATGCAACAATCCAAGGCACATAGCAAAGTTTTGTAGGTACAATGGATAAGACAATAGAAGAGTACCACCTCCTATGAATACAAAGAGGAATGATAGTGATATTGGTAAGATTCTTGCAGAATACAAAAGTGAATTTGAGAATTGTTTCTAGAAAGAAGAAGATAATAGCAGTGGTAAGGTTTGGAAATTCAGAGAGTCAAATGAGATATTGGTTCAGGAAGAGACAGTAGATGCTACTGAATCTTTGTCTGATGCTAACACTACTAGATCGACCTAAATGGTTGATCATGGCCTTAGGGGGAGAATTGGATGAAGCCACATAATTATATCTAGCCCCTGATTCTAAGGAGTAAGCTCATGCGATCTTGGGTATGATATACACATACATTATGGAACCCATATCTATGATTGCTACATCAGACAATGCATATTTTGTGATCATGAGATTTGTGATTGACTAGACAGTATACGAAGTTAATTTTATTACATAATGTGCATTTCTCACTTAGCGATGAATAAAAGACATCTGAGATTCTTATTTTTCACCATTTGAAGATCAGTGGCCAAGGAGAGAAGACATTAGAGAGTATTAGACTACCAAGCAGTCACATTGTGTGATTGATTGAAGCAAAAATTTGACATTCAGCATGTTTAAGGTGTTTAGACTATCTACTTGAACAGAAGTTATGGATGCACCATTGATTTATGATGTTGTAGATCTATCTAGATATAAATTAAAGAAACATCCATTTAAGTCTTGTGAAGATGACCATGAAGGAGCTTTTTCCCAAACACCACACAACGTCTTGTATGTAGAGGATATTAGGGCATATATTCATTGCAAATATGACACATTGGGAGATGAAGAGTTTGCTACTAAAATGGAAGATATGCTAGGTGATGATGGTAAAATAAAGGATGAATTCAAACACATAGACAACCTAAGCATCATGAAAATATTATACTTGTAACGAAGAAGAATGGATCAAAATATTACTTAGCAGAGTCCATGATCAATTCGTCTTGATAGGAGAGAAACCTATAAAGATCTGTAGTCAGTTGATTCATGACATAACTAAGTTAAACAACACTGGAGTTATCCCTGTGGCAGAGAAACATATAAAGAAACAAGTTGAAACCCTAACACACTCTAAATAGGATAGGTGAGCTATGACAGTGAATGATATTTTCCTACAAGATGTTAGACTTATTGCAATGATACTTGGATACAAGTTTTACTACAACAGCAGACCTAATTCAGTCTCAGTAGGAGTCATTATGATGGCTTATAGGATGATAAAAGAACACACCACATTCAACCTATGTGAGGTTCTGGCACAAAAATTTTTGGAGAATATAAAGCTAATCAAGAAGGATAAATCTAAGACTTTTAGATTCGGCTCACTTCTAGTTAATATGTATTCTAGATTGAGCATAAGTTTCATGGCATGCACCCTAGATAATGGAAAGACAACATACCCACTAGTATTCAGATATCACAAAGTTACAGAAGGAAAAAAAACACATGGGTAGATGGAGAACTGTTTGGAATGATCAAAATTCTTTAGAGGCAAACGAAAGAAAGATTCAGAATTCATGAAGAGATAGCTGAGACATACAAGGATATAATATATTTCATGGTTGAAAATAAATGTGTATGTTTTGAAGCAATTTAACCAAGAAAAAAATGGTGTTACCATATGGGCTATGAAGTCGGTTCAGAAGTTTTTATTATGCAAATTGAACATGTTCTGGCATCTGAAGTTGATACATCTGAAGAGAGGTGGGGCACATATGAAGAGAAATCAGCTAAATTCAAAGAAGAACAGACTAGAGGGTTACAGAAGAGAAGAGTGGAGAATATAATTAATGATTGTGTAGTTAAGGCAGGTATAACTAAAGAGGATATGAGAGAAGTAAAGAAGAAGATAGCAGAGAGATCTTCTGGGTTGGCAAGCACTTCCACTGCAGCCCTTCCACCTCCATAAATTGAATAGATAGTTAGTCCTATTTCTATCGTAATTGATGTTACTACACCCTCATAACCACAGAAGACATCGTAGGGAGAGATAGAAAAGATTTTTCCTCATAGAAGCACAAGGTCCACTAAACTGGACTCACCTCCTAAGAATCAGAGGACTAAAGTAGAAGAGAAGAAAGTTGAAAAAGAAACCACAAGTGACAGACAAGTATGGAAGCTAGATATTAAGATTCTAGAGAAAAGAGCTATTGAGAAAGGAAAACTTGTTTCAGTTAACAAATACTATGACGGGTATGAGGAATCTGAAAAACTAGTGATTAAAAACATAGTGATAAATCATTTACTTTTTTTCAAGAAGAATTTATTAGAGATATAAGGTAGTATACTTGAGGAATTGTATGGTAAACTGGAGATTAGAAAATAGCTTACACATATTTAATATGAGGCAATTAGAAATCAAGTTTTTGAGGATATGTCGCTAGTAGTTTCTATACGAGAGAGAGAGAGAGAGAGAGAGAGAGAGAGAGAGAGAGAGAGAGAGAGAGAGAGAGAGAGAGAGTAATGAACACANACGAGAGAGAGAGAGAGAGAGAGAGAGAGAGAGAGAGAGAGAGAGAGAGAGAGAGAGAGAGAGAGTTTAATGAACTCAAACCTTTGTTGAGAACTAAAGCAAGATTAGTGAAAATTATGGGCAGAAAATATGAAGAAGTCATAGAGGAGACTCAAAAGGCATTAGATAATATACTTATGAATAATATTCCTAAGAATACTCCACCTCCTAAATATACTATGCCTACACCTATAAAAATGGAGAGAGCTCTAAGACATTTGAAACAAATGTTGAGAAGAGAGAAGTTAATACTGACATGCAACCAGATTTCTATATTTTTGGTGTGCATGTGACCCTTGACACTTCACTTGATGAGAAAGATCTTTTTGAAGGAAATATTGATAACATAATGGCAGATGAAGTAGAACATAAAGAGGAAGAAAAGAAAGAGGTAGAGAAGAAAGAAGAATCATAATAGAGAGAGGAGACAGTTGCAACAAAAGAAGAAAAAGAAAGAGTTGATGTAAAACCTGAAATTGACACATCTACTATTCTATTGTTGGCAAGTAAAGACAAGTCTATAAGAATAGATGTTGAGAGTGTGGATGAGGATGAGCTCATGAGACTATCCTCATCGCATTCACAAAGGCAAAAGAAAGTTCTGAGCAGAAAGGAGATAAAAGACTAAGGTAATTACTAGAGTAATTGACACTGTGAATAAACTACTTCCAGTTCCTATTATTTTTCAAAGTAAAGATGATGCAAAGAATCTAAAAAAAGGCACTAGATGATTTTGATGGTCACTATGAGTCTTTAGTGAATATCATTGAAGAGAAGGCAAAGATAACTTATCTAGAAAAGAATTTGAAGGAAGTATGTCAGTCTATTTCATGGGACTTGGGCATTCTAAGATCATCTACATCAAAGGCCAGAAGTTGTGTCACACATGGAAGGATGTTATATAGCTATTGTATGAACCCTATCAGACACATACAAAAGATAGAAGACATTATTGCAAAGGACAGGGCTACTCTAAACAACATGATGGACCGTTGTGAGACTTTCTCACAATCTGTAATAGAGATGGATAGAGAGGTAACAAAGATTTTGGATAAGTTGAATGTCTTGGATATATAGAAAGGGAGAGTAATGAAAAGATTTGGTTTGTTGAAGAGTCTAATCACTCCTAAGATATCAATTCTTGAAGTTCATCTATCTGATATGGAGAAGACTAAAGATTCACTGACAAATTCCATGCCCTCAGAGTTAAAGGTAGCAGAGACTTCATCCTATGCATTGAATGGACTGATACATCTTAGTCAGTTGTTGATAGAGTCATGGAATGCAGAAGTGAAGATCTTGGAAGATTCTTTTCAAGATATTCTAAAACTAGAGAGCAAGCACTATTTTCTAAATTTTTGTAAATTTTGGATACACCTTTGCCATTGTTGTCAAAGAGGGAGAAGAGAAGAAAAATGAGAAGAGAAGAGAAAACGAGAACAATTGTGTATTGAGACACTTAGTCATTTTTTGATAAGTGTTGCCATCAATGCCAAAGGGAGAGATTTTTGGCAAGTGATGTTTTTGGTGAGATATGAGACACTTAATGGTTGTCATTTATGGAAACGCATATGATAGTATGATCGAGTTAAGTGCAGTTTTAAAGATACAATTGACTAAGTATAGAAACAAAAGTATAAAGTATAACTACATTGTTTTGGACAACGAAGATCATGTATGATGTTTGATTACTAGCGATCTTAGGGGAAGATACTATGGGATATGTATGACCTGCAGTTAAGATCAATTTTGTTTTGGTGATGATTACAGAGAGTTAGAGCGATTTGAAGACATGTGAAGATAGTAAAATAGTGAAACAGAGTAGTTGAACAGTTGCGATGTTTGAGGAAGCATGAGAATGGAACCCAAGCATGCTAAGTTGGATTGGTATTGTGAATTACCTATACTTTGGTAATACAAGAGTGCTGACATTGTATTAACTTTTTGTATAAGTATTTATTCTATTTTTTATTGTAATTAAGAGCTGACCAAATGATGTTATATATATATATATATATATATATATGAAGAAGATTGTGTAAATTGAATATGTAAGAATGTAATGTATGGATGGATGGATATGTGAGATGACTGATGATAGATGCGAGATCATAGATTGATAGATTTTCTTGAGAGCTATAACTGGAACTATCTAAGCATTGGAGATGCTTATTTTTGTTCATTCTTGAGAATACTTTTTTGAAGTACTGATTGTAAGAGTTGTAAGCTCAGTGTACCCCATAATAGGGTGTTGTATACCTTTAACAGGTTTGATATTCCTTTAACAAGGAAATGTACTATGTAATATTCAGCTTCTAATAGGGATAGGTCTCCTAACAGGGAAATTATACTTTAGTGCATGCTTGTGGGTACCATCCCCACCAAGGTCTTCCCTTGGCTAGGGTTTCCTTGACAACAAATAATGGTGCAATGAGTTCTGTGTTATTTTCCTATGTTCTTTTCATTTTAGTAATCATAACGTTTATGTGGAAAATGTTAAGTTTAATTTAAAGTGTTGTAATACTAATTCACCCACCCTCTCAGTATTACTTAATCCTAACATATATATAAATATATATATATATATATATATATATATATGTATATATATATATATATATGTATATATATATATGTATATATATATATATATGTATATATATATTTATTTATTTATTTATTTATTTGTTTATTTATGGTCCTTGGTTATTTGATTTGATGGCACTTACTGATTTCATGGCACTTACCGATTTGATGTCATCTACATTGATAATAAGCTATAAATTAGTAGAACTTGAGATGATCTCTATGGTTTTCTATCTTACATATTATTTGTCTTCTTGGTACTTGGACTTAATCATTTACTTTTCTCAAGGTGATTGTATTAAGATCATAACTACATGTGTTTCAATCTTTGCAAGAAAATAATTATTTCACACTCATTTGCACAAATGAAATTATACTTGCATAGTGTATATGTGAAGATTGAATGTGGTTATCCAATAGCCAAATGGATAAGTGTATTTTCAAATTTCAAAAAATATTTAAAGAAATAATTAAATACATAAGTCACTATAAGTGACTAGGAATACCATGGAACTTTGAAATTAAGACCTAAGGCAACAAAATGTTTGTTTAAAGAAAATTCCTTTGGTCGGCATTGCACTTAGCATAATGAAAAGACATTGAAAATTCTAATGAAATAATGTTGGCATTATGTCATTATGTTATATGGTTTATTGAGTAAAGTTTGAAGTGTTTTTTTATCAACATTTGGTATATCAAAATCATATCATAATATAAAGTTTTTGAAAATCTCTTCGTTGCATTTGTAAACCTTAAGCTTGGGTCCTCAAGCTAGGGCATAAATTGAAAAATCGTACTACACATTCTAAGATTGTGTAACATGGAGATGACAGTAGTCACATTTTTGTTTAGTTGATTGGAATGACATTTCAATTGTGTGAAGATTGAGGAAGTTTTTAGGAATGATTTAGAATGTAGATTATGCAAGATTCGGAGAAATTTTTCTCTAACTTTTCTTCAATAGGTGTTCTCTTTTTGTGCTTTCTTTTCAAGCATTTTTTCTTACTTTGTTAGAGCTAATTATTTTTTTTAAGGTTTTTTTAAGTGGTTTTTATTTTAAATGTTGTCTAACAATGTTTAGATGTGTATCCTTCATTTGTTAGAGCTTTCAAATCCTTCTCTATTCACTTAATTTCTTTATCTTTGATGAAATTTTTGATACATATTTTGTATTAAGATTATTATTTTTGTTTTTTAAAGGTACCCATGGTCTTTGTTATAATAGAGAAAAAAATAAAAAAATTTAGGGTTCTATATACCCTAGTTAGGGTTCATTCATGAAGGGTTGTTAATTATATTTAATCATTGATTATGTATTATATCACTTATGTATTTTTGTGGTTTCATCTTTGATTATAATTAAAGGGTTGCTTATTTCAAACCCTAGTTGTTCTTGTTCGAAACACTGAGAGGGGGGGTGAATCAGTGTTTAGCTAATTATTCAATTTTAGCACTTTAAACATAAATCAATTAGATATCACTTGAATCTTAACACAAGATCACATAACACATAATATGATTACGGGGAAACCTTGATTAGAGGAAAACCCCGGTGAGAATTATTACCCACAAATATTGCACTAGTATAATGAACCTGTTAAAGTTCCTTTGCCCTGTTAGGAGCGGTCTTTACAATGCAAGTACAATGACCTGGTTAAGGGTCTGACCCTGTTAGGAGTCTTTTACAAACAACCCTGTTAGGGGTGAGGACTCACTATCCAAGAGCTCACTACTCAATGAGAAAGAAGGCTACAAGCTCCTAAGTATAGATATGCACTATAACCAAAAATGAACTATTGTATGTGACACAGATGTCTGATCAATTCTAATTATGCGCGTGTACTCTTATCTTCTTTAAGGGCTCTCTCTCATACTGATATCTTCATACTGTTCTGCTATATATCTTCTCTGACTATTTCTTTGACACTTCAAATATATCTTTACATTGCATGTGTGTGTGTGTGTGTGTGTGTGTGTGTGTGCGTGCTTGAATAGACATGACTATAAACAAGACCTTAGTCGGCCCAAAAAAAAAATTCACAATGCTTCCAAACAAATTTGCTTAAGCATGTTTACAACAATGTTTAATACATGATTAAAAACTTATTATAATAGGCTCTTAGCCTTTTCATAACAAAATATTACACGCTAATCAAAATCATGAAGTCGGCTTCGTACTCTGTATTCTAAACTACTAGTGTACTTGTTCTTTCTGTAACTTGTCTATACTATCATTTTGTACCATGCATGTATAGGGTAAGCATAAAAACATATCATAGAGCTTATGTCTAAATGCGCATATCCTGATGTGAGTGTACGCATGTGCGTTGATGCCCTGATCGACTACAAGTCATTGTTATGTTCTGTCTTCTACACTTAGTCAATTTTCACTTCATAGTTTACTGTCAAAACTTCATATGAATTTGTTGCCATAATGACAACACAAAATAAGCCATATATTCCCTAGGAGTCAACTTGCCAACAATCTCCCCCTTTTTCATTAATGGCAACAAAGGAATGTGGCCAAGTTACTCAAAATTGACTAACACCCAAAAACTGTATATTCTTATCTTTTCAACATATACATAGACTACTCCTCATATATATTTTGTTAATTATATACATTACTCCCCCTTTGACATTAATGATGAAGGTGTCAAAAAAACTTGTAATTTTCTAGATACTTACTCCATGTATACGTCTCGATATACAATCTAAATATTCTTCATCTCTTGCTGCTAGAATGCCTTCATTGCATCAACTATTTGGAGATGGACGCATAGAGAATAAGTGAGCTTCTCCATTTTTATCAGGTCCATGTAGGGACCTTGATCATATGTAACAATAGTGGCATCAACCTGTTTGATTTTCTCATCCAAAACTGCTAAGGAGGGCGCAAGTGCATTTCTCAGTTGAGTCTGCCTGATCCTTATCTTACTGATCTCCATTTTAGCTTTTTCTATCTTGTCTAGTTGACCTTGATAGATATCGTTTCATATGTTCATGTCTTGCGTGGACGTTTCAACTGATTTTCTAACACTATCAACCAAAATATCTACCTCCTCTATCTTTTTGTTGTGTTCAGAGGTGAGTTTGCATCTATCCATCCATTTTTCTATAACCTTCCTGCCTTTTTCTACCAATTCTTTCAACATAGACTAACCAATATTTAATGAGTTTAAATCCAAGGTAAAGTTCTTTACCAGTTCATTTAATCTTCCCTTTTTATACTCATCTTTTGCAGTTCTTGTGGCTGAGCCTACTAAGCTTGTAAAATGTGCTTTGAAGCTTGTTAGGATGCTGTCTACATCATCAACTGATTGAATTTTTGCTACTTTCTTGTCCGCGGGTACTAAATCATTCAAAATGTTTACTGATTCCAAGAAGAGAGGGTTTCTCATAACCTATTTCTCTTTGGATTTTTCCATGGCTAGCACACTAATCTTTATTAAATCTTCTTCTCCCCATGCATCTAGATTTGCTGAGTCGGGAGTTAAACTTGACAACAATGAGGTAGATGGTTGAATGGATGGTGTGAATATGGTATTCTGACTAGTATCTATGCATTCAATTTTAACTGGGATATCCATGACTGGTGTCTCTTTTTTTTTATTATCTTCCTCTTTATTCAAGTCTGTTGAATCTATAGAGGGAACTTTATCTTGTTGCAAAGATGTATCATTAGTGCATGCCTTCTCTATTTCTTCAGTGCTTAAAAATGCTTAATCAACTTTGTCCATATCATTATCAGAAGCTCTCATGGATATCTTGATATTATCAATCACTATAGTATCCCCTAAATCTTTTGTTGTATCAAAAGCTATTGAAACTGAGGGCGCTGACACCTGTGGACCTGTCTTAGGTGCATTCTAAATTACTGGTTCTGCAACTTGTTTAGGAGGAACTGGAGTTGCCTTAGTTGTAGGCATCATTGATGGATACATATATCTATCCAAAAATACCTGCTCAAATTCTTTATGAGTATCTTCACCAACTAGATCATACTCCTTGTTCATGATATGAAGAATTCTTGTTTTGGTTCTTAGGTGCAGCTTTACTAAATCCAACAGAATGACTTTCTCATCATGCGATCACAATGGGAGAAGACTATCCAATGTTTCTTCTCTTATCCTCATATCCTCTTCAATTTATTGCCTCTTTAACATATCAAGTATGTGATATACCTTGTCTGGTATGACAATTTTGAGTTCCAATACTGTCGTTTTGAACTTGATCATGTGAGAGATGATCATAGAATGAATCTCTAATTTGTTTATCTCTTGATATTTGGCATATACATTCTTGAGAGATTCTAGTCTTCCTTCATTAAAAAAAAATTTCCTTAAGACATTAAGATTAGGTTTGAAACCTACCTCCAGAGGGGCTTGTGTGCTCTTTACCTTGCTCCTTATAGCTCTTGAGGATGGATGACTTGTGGGAACTTGCTTCTTCCTTCTAGCCATCTTTCTAGGTACCGATGGTGGAGATGCTTCTAGATCAATGGTGGTTGATGGCATAGATGTATCTTCATTCAATTTCTTCTTCTTCTTCTTAGTCATATCATCAGTCTTTTCCATTTTTACTTTTGTGGGAGTTTTCTCAAGTTCTTTGGCAATCTTAGCTTCTCTAGCTCTGTCAAGATCTTCTTTTGTAACACCATAAAATTTTAGGATATTTGAGGTAATTCTTGATGCCTTCCTTTTGTTGTCAGCACTATATAAGACAGAATCAACTTGATTTGTCTTTTCTCTGTAAGTACCCCATCTAGGTTCATTGGGATCCTTAGGCGCAGATAGGAGGACTTGTGCATAACCTTCCAAAACATGTTCTTCAACTTCATAACCGAGAGGGTGAATCCATTTTGTCCTAGGCTCAATTGCCTCCATGCAAGTACAGTCAATCTCCACCATGAAGCATATGGTGTCTTTGTATTTCTCAACTATCTTCTCAGGTATCCTAAACCTCTTCTGCATCTTGATCCCAAAAGTTTTGATATTCATTTCCATAGATTCTTTTGTACTACTCTCTGATGTAGCTTTTAGAGATATCTGAGACATAGTAGGCTTGATCCTATCTAGGTAAAGATTTGCAACTTTACCAACAATGTGGAAGTATAAATAGATGATCAAAAAGCCAAACCTTAATATCTTTCTCTTTTCAGGCTTGATGGTTTTGATATTCTCTATCAGCTATGCATGCAATAATTCACAGAGATTGTACTGAGTGTTATCTCTTACTATCCTTATTGCTTCCAGAACTGTTGCTACAAACACACTATTTAGTCTGCTTGCTTGCTGAAACTTGTATCCAAGTATCATAGTGAGTAGTTTGATGTCTTTCTCCTTAATGGGATCAACAGTCATGTTGCTCCTATCACTTCTAGATAAGTAGGCTTGTTCAACCTGCTTCTTGACATCCTTGCCAGTAGGAAGAGCTGGTCAAGTCTTAGAAAGTCCATTCATCTCATGAATTAGATCTGCAATGATGTGGATAGGAACCACACCTATCTAGTATAGATCATCATGTATCCTGCTCAGTAATATCTTCACCTATTCTGGCTCATAGAAATCGTGCGCATTGGAATACTCAAAGATAGGGTTATCAGTGAGATGTGTGTATTCATCCTTGAATGTATAGTCTGGTTTCATCATAGAACCCATGAGAGATGCAATTCTATTGTCTCCAATTGTTTCCTTCTTCCAATAAACATATGCACAGATGTCTTCTACATGTACGACTCCAAGTAGAGTCCTGGAGAATGCTCCTTTGACATCATCTAGTATGGACTTGAATGGATGCTTCTTAAAAAAAAATATCTTCCTTTCAGCAATGTCGAATATGACAGGGGTTGCCATACTTACTTGTAACTAGGTTAAGTAGGGTTTCACGATAATTTTGAAATGACACGACTACTAGGGTTCCATTCCAATCATTAATCCATTCACAAACCAACTAATCCTTTAAGTTGTAGTGCTTTGATGCTCGATGCTTATCTTCTTTCTGAATGCTTCAATCTCAAATGCAAATTTCTTTAAGATCTTTTGCCAATTTATATAAAGATCAATTGCATTTAATGCTCATTGTCGTAAAGTGGTTTACAGAGAGAATTTCAAACTTTGTTCTAAATGAAGTAAGGGCTATGCATGAATTCATACAACCTTAATTCGTGATCACATGCATGAATTTATAGGTGCATACTTAGAGGTGAGTATACCAGCCACGCAGGGCTTTAGAGCTAGAACAGCTCCCCCTAAGACCATTAGGGTCAACTATCTAGAAGTAGAAGGTGCATCCACTGAGGATGCATCTACTACCTTGTTCTCTTCATTATCCTTTTTTACCTTGACCCATATTTTATCTAAGTTAGTTTTAGCTTCCACAAACTTAACTTCTCCTGATTCTTCAAACAAACACTTCTTAGGATTCTCTTGTCCTTTTGTTCTTGATCTGCAAAACCTTGATATGTGTCCAACCTTTCCACATGAATGACAAATGATAGGATGTCTGATGTTGTTATTCATCATGCTGCATTGCTTGGTTGTGTGTCCATTATAATTACATAACTGACATGTAATGTTCAACAAGTTTCTTTGAGGTTGATTTCTCTGATTGAATTGAGTTTGATTCCTTTGGTTTAGTTGTGGCTGATTTCTTCGATTTGTTCTACAATGAATAGCCCTATGACCAAACTTATTATAGGAGTAACAGTAACCATTGAAGGGTCTTACATTCTTACAATCTCTTGCCAAGAGTCCATGCTTGTTATAGGAATAGAAATTATGGTTGACTGCCTTGTGCTTATCTTTTGGTGATTCTGCTTTAGTCTCTTCATGATTTTCAGTTTTCTTTTCTTCTGAAGATTCTGTTTGAGCTTTCTTTCTTTCTTATAATGAGTTGATCTCAATTTGAGATAAACTGTATCCCATACCAGTGGTATCACCTTTTAGCTTTTGTGCATAGAGCTGTGATTGAATCAGATCAGAGCTTGTGTGTAGTTTATCAATTTTGTCTTTTTCTCCTAATAATTCAGATTCAATTTTGTTCTTGATATTTTCCAATTCCAAGATTTTCAAATTGGCTTGCATGAGTTCTTCATCCAACTTTTTATTTTCTTTGTTCTTCTCTTCAATAGTTGTAAAGCTATCAGTTAACTGATCATTCAACTCTTCTACCTTATCTTTTAGAGACATGTTCTCTTCATTCAGTTTCAAATCATTGTTAGAGCAATCTTTCAGATCTTTCCTTAGTTTCTTGATAAGCATTTGTGAGCCATCAAATTTTAGTTTAAGTTCTTCATTTTCTTTCTCACATATATCTAGATCTTCAAGGGCTACTTCAAGATTCTTTTTCAGATGTTTGACTTTAGCTGAATCCATGATCTCCTCAAGTGGTTAAACTTTTCTCTCTGAGGACCAGAGCTCTGATACTAATTGTTGGAAACACTGAGAGGGGGGTGAATCAGTGTTTAGCTAATTGTTCAATTTTAGCACTTTAAACATAAATCAATTAGATATCACTTCAAGCTTAACACAAGATCACATAGCACATAATATAATTACGAGGAAACCTTGATTAGAGGAAAACCCTGGTGGGAATTAGTACCCACAAATATTGCACTAGTATAATTAACTTGTTAAATTTCCTTTGCCCTGTTAGGAGAAATCTTTACAATGCAAGTACAATGACCTGGTTAAGGGTCTGACCCTGTTAGGATTCTTTTACAAACAACCCTATTAGGGGTGAGGGCTCACTGTCCAAGAGCTCACTACTCAATGAGAAAGAAGGCTACAACTTCCTGAGAATAGATATGCACTATATCCAAAAATGAACTGTTGTATGTGACACATATGTCTGATCAGTTCTAGTTATGCACTTGTACTCTTATCCTCTTTAAGGGATCTATCTCATACTGATATCTTCATACTTCTCTGTGATATATCTTCTCTGACTATTTCTTTGACACTTCAAATATATCTTTACATTGTATGTGTGTGTATATATGTGTGTGTGTGTGTGTGTGTGTGTGTGTTTATGCCTAAATAGACGCGACTATAAACAAGACCTTAGTCGGCCCAAAAACAACATTCACAATGCTTCCAAACAAATTTTCTTAAGTGTGTTTACAACAATGTTTAATACATGATAAAAAATTATTATAATAGGTGCTTAACCTTTACATAAAAAATGATTATACGCTAATCAAAATCATGAAGTGGGCTTCATACTCTGTATTCTGAACTGATAGTGTACTGGTTCTTTCTGTAACTTATCCGTACTGCCATTCCATACCATGTGTGTATAGGGTAAGCATAAAAACATACCATAGAGCTTAAGTATAAACATGCATATCCTGATGTGATCGTACGCACATGTGTTGATGCCCTGTTCAACTGCAAGTCACTGTTCTGCTCTGTCTTCTACACTTAGTGAATTTTCACTTCATAGTTTACTGTCAAAACTTCATATGACTTTGTTGCCATAATGACAATACAAAATAAGCCATATATTCCCTAGGAGTCAACTTTCCAATAGTTATTTGAGTTAAGAGGTTGGGTTTTCAATTGCTTGGGTTTTAATCATTCTTTGTAAAATAAGTCTGTGATGCAGTCAAGCTCGGAGGATCCATTAAAGGACTGTCCAAACTTCAAGCCAAACAATAGTCACTGTGGAAACCATAATAGCACAAAAAGATATAACAATATCAACTTATATTATCTCATAATTCCTATTACATACATCATTTCAGGATGTAAGGCCTTCTCGGTTAGGGCCAATACATAAACAAATTTCAACAAGATCTCGCAAGATCCATCTTCCCCAGTCTACCCTACAGCTAAGTGGAAGAAACCAAATTTGAAATTGTGCTCGCAAGCCACCAATAAATCCAACAAGTCTTTTTTATACCCACTTACACCTATCTAAGACACTTTAAAAATTTTTAGCTTATCAGCTTACTATCTCCCCTCAAAAACATCAACCTAGACTCTCTTTTATACAACACAGCCACAAGTCATCTTGTAAATAAATATTAAATGCACCAGTCGGCTACAAATAACCACAAAATACATAGAAGAGAAAACCAACCCAGATTTAGGTCCACAAGATCCAATGCATCAAATGCGCATGCTTCGAAACTTGGCACAATCCCAATTACCCCCTCAAATCACGAATGCAATATCCAAGCCTGCTCAAACCAAAAACAAAAGTCAGTGAACTCCAACAACTAGTTGGAAAACAAGAACACCGAGACCCAGACCACTTGTTATGACAACACCAAACCAATAGAAACTATTCGGTGAAGTCACCGAGCCAACTCCTCCAAAAAGACAACACCGATTAATATGCTACTAAGAAAGAAACCACCAAGCTGGACATACTGAACAACTACCACCGAGTAGTTTACCTCTAAGTAGAATATCACCAAATACCGAACACCACCGAGTGCAGACACTACCAAGAAGTGTAGTATCGAGCACCACTGAGTCTAGTCACTGAGTCCATCGGTGAAGAAACACATCTTCCAACCAAGAACTACCACCAAAGTGACTAAGAACCTCAAGTTTTCAACTGAGTTTACTAATAAAACCAAAGTCAAACCGAAACATATTTTATTTGGTGACACAGAATTGCTAACTACCCCAAGATGCTCCAGCATTAGACACCCTAGGTACAAAAATATGTTCTTAGTAGATGGATGAACATCTGTTGGGATTTAGCACATAGATCCCAAAGTGGTTCTTGATATACATGTCTTCCAAGTCCTCAACCAACACACTCTTCCAAGGGTTCTTATTCTACTTCCTCTTACTAGTACCCTATGATGTACCTATTAGAATAGTCCCAAAGGATAACTGAGAGGGGTGGGTGAATCAGTTATCAGTTACTTAAGTCCTTTTTACTTCTTTAACCTTAGTATACAACAAAGTAAATGCATAATCAGATAACACAGTACTCAACACACAATTTGATTACGGGGAAACCAAATGGTGAAAAACCCGGTGGGAATTAGCACCCACAATAATCCTTTTTAAAAGATATTTCAACCCTGTTAGGAGTTTTACAATATAATTCAATAAGTATAGTGACCTGGTTAAGGTTCAGACCCTGTTAGGAGTCTTTTTCAAATAACCCCGTTAGGGGTGGTGGACTCACTGTCTAAAAGCTCATTGCTTGATGGTGAAGGCTACAACCTTCTGAATAATAGATATGCACTATATCTGATGATGAACTGTAGATTAGACCTACTATCTTGATCAGTTCTAGTGAATTACAATCTTTCACTTCTTCTTCACATGGACCCTTGATGAATGAACCAACTCTAATAATCTGCTCTGTACATCTTTCTTCACTTTTCATATCATTCACACTTAGCATATCACAATTGAACTACTATAAGTATCTTCTCCAAATTAGAAGGTCATGTTTTCTCTTAGAAACACTTCATCAATATCTTAGTCAGCTTAACTAAGCATGCAAACAATATTAAGTCTGCGCAAGTCAATGTTGAACAGACGTGATGCTTCACTGAGTCGGTCTCACCAAATTAACCATAGCTTTGCAATCATCTTGAAACACGTTTGGCACCTTTGGATTTATATCATCAACTCATAATTAATCATACATATACACACACATATCCTGAAGATAGGTGCAACTCATGAAATACATTATTGTAGAATAAAGAATATAGATCTTGAATAAAGAATTTAGATGTTGTTTGTTTCGTTTGTTAAGAATTGATTATGTTACTAAAATGTAAGATATGAAAATGAGGGATGTGATTGTTCTTTAAATTACCTAGATTGTATTGGATTCTTTTAACCTTGATTGAATTGAATTGATTGTGTATTTCAATTGTGATTAGGGAGAAGATAAGATGCTCCTTCCTTATTCCCAAATGCACAAATGGGGTATCCAAGTTGATCAACCCAAGAGAAGGGTTAATGCACAAATAAATCAACTATTTGGAAAGGAGAATGACAAAGGAAATACCTTAAATTCTGTTGATTATATGTATAGAAATGATATATAATAGTAATTGAAGAGATAGGAGAAATGTACTAACCTTGAAATATTATAGATCAAAGAATGCTATTTTCTGAGGTCTATAGACAGTTTATGGAAAAACTGACAATTGATACCGAACTGAAACGCAGAGACAAACAAAACCCAGAAATAATTTTTTTGTTTTGATGTCATCTTATGAAAAAGGTTGACCTTGACCCACAAATGTCAACCCTAACCCAATAATGTCAACCCTGACCTACACAGATCTGAAAGTGACTTTGTTCACGGATCCTGAAAGTTTGTCAAAAAGGGTATCTAGATCTGGTTTCAAATCCACTATTCTATACCTATACCTACAATTAAAAGGAGATTTTTTTGTTGTGGGGGAGGGTTTTTCCTTGGTCAAACCCCTGTTTTGGAATTAACCTCAAATATATGTAATTGAAATTGCAGAAATGGACAAAGTAAATGTATAAATTTACCTTGCTTGAAAAAGTCCTTGTGGCGGATTTGAATCCTTGAATCCACAAGTATGCTTCAAATGTAGAATATATAAAGGTAAGATGTCTTCAATCTCTTTCTTGTAGATCTCCAACACCAAGTCTTGAATAGGTTCTTGAATTTGGAATAGGCTTGGAGGAAGGTGGATGGAGAGATCACCAAAAGGGCACCTTGTTAGCTTTAATCCTTCAATGTCCTCCAATGGATCTCCTTCATGGAAATGGATACTTGAAATGGATGAATTATTGCTTGAAGTCTTGCTTGATTGCTTGCTTGATCTTCACTTGAAAATGCTTGATCTCAATTAGGGATGCTTGATGATAATTCTCAATCTTGCTTCTTAGACTTAGAGAAAATGAGAGAGAAAGCTTCCTTTTTATATGAAATTAGGGAAAAATCTTCCAAGGAGGCATACATAGGAGAATTAAATCCCATTAAAGCCTTTACCCCTAGGAGAGGACCTATATTAAATATAATTTTGGAATCAATGCTTTGAAACCCAAAATAGCCGACCCGGAAGAGGGAAATATTTTTTGCAAAGGCCGACCTCCTGAAACTGCAAGACCCCAGGATCTAAACCCTGGGTCAAGGTCAAGGTTGACCCTGACCTAGGTCAGGGTTGAGGTTGACATAGACCTAAAATTTCAACCTTGACCCTGAATCCCAGAATCACCAGTCTACCATCCAGAATGCAGAAATTAGGCCAAACAAGAGTGGAAAGAGCAACATAATAGGGAGGAAGCCATGTCAAAGTGAGGAACCCATTCAAGGTGCTTGTCATGACCCCAGACCACTTACTCGAAAGTCTAAACACATCTACAATGGAAGTGCTTCAATTTTTTTACTATACATTTAGCCCCCACTTTAGCAAGAGTATGAGCTCAACACAAACTCTTGGTAAAGGAGAATATACAGAAAAGACAATCTTATCAGAACCAAAAGGGATAAAGAAACCCTCAAGCCCCCAAGGGACCTAAGTCTTTATCAACCCTAAGATCACAATAAGAGAGACATCACTTAGTTATGTAGAGAGAGAGAGAGAGAGGGTGTGATTATCTCACCCAATGAGAACTTATGTCTCATTGTGAACCACACAAAAGCATAACTGAAAAGATGGAGTTGAACTGCCTAGTGCATGTGACTACTCACTAGTTAACTCATCAGGGAGATCCATTCTTAAAGGGATCAAAGTATTTATAAATTGAAAATTGGAGTGATCAAGAGATCCATGTAAATTTAAACTGGAGGGATCAAGAGATCCTAAAAAGTAAAAATGACCATGCTTTAAGGATTAGTTTCTTTTAATCCATAAAGGGAAAAGTTTGTATATCTTGAAAACTA
>MU224815.1:76049-90337 GCA_018584345.1 Thuja plicata | reverse complement strand
ATATATATATATATGTATATATATATATATATATATATAGAGAGAGAGAGAGAGAGAATGTGTGTGTGTGTGTGTGAAAGATAAAGAGATTGAGATTGTGTAAGTTGAAATTTATTTTGATAAATTTAAAAAACAATCAAATATAATTTCAAAGAATAAAATTTTAACAACTACAATATAGTGGCTAGTACTTTCCTTTATAACATTGCAATAATATAATTTGTTGTGTATTTGGTAGATATATAAAATATTTTTATTTTTATTTTTTTCAAACATTAATTAGCACTACAAATTGCACCTGGGTGTGCAATGGGTATTTCCAAAGAGGCGTGGAGACTCAGTCGGTAGACTATTTAAGAAATGATGGTGTGTGTACAATATAAGCTATTAAAAAAGGAGTGAAATCTTAAAATCAACTATCCATCCACCACACACACACACACACACACATAGATATATATATATATATATATATACATATATATATATATATATATATATATATATATATNATAATTTATTTATTTATATATGGGTAGACAGATATAGAAGGAGGAAAAAATTGGGATAGAAAGGAGAGATAGAAATATAAAATTTGGGGGTGGGGGAGAGAGGGGGATGTAGGGAGATAAATGTTGAATAAGAAATAGGATGAATAAGAGATAGGTGCTAGGGAACTTATTTCTATGATCATGAGATTATATGATTAAATTTTGGTATGTTCATATGTAGATAATTCTCATGTTGTATGTGTTTTGATTCTATGCCCGAACCTTAGGATGGATGTGTAGAGTTATCAAGGGAGAGTGGCTCTCAATGGGGCCTGGGACCTTAAATTGGCTATCAGGATAACCCATTGGTGATTTTTTAAATAAGTAATAACCTAATTAATGAGCCAAGAGAAATGTGATAAATACACATTAAATAAGATGTTATGATGTCTCACCTATTCCTTGAGTGTTTATTCAGACTAAGGATGGAAATGGGATGATGCTTGTCCATCCATGGGATGTTTGGAGATAGCATAATCTAACTTCTTTGTTTTCATGAAAGCATCATTCAATTCCACATGAGCTATTAAATGGGGGCTGAGGTCTTGAGAGGATACCAAGATAACCCATATTGATTCTATGTAATGACACTCTCTCCTATCATGTACATCTAGAATCTAGTCATGTATATTTTGAGTGGAGACCTATAATATTGTTTTGTTTGGCTCCAATTATTTTATCATTTTTTATGTGCTTAGCCCTAGTTATTGTTTTTAATGGGCATGTATATGAGTGTTGGAAGGTTTATGGTTCTACTTCCCTTCTTTAGTGTTTCAATGTTGCATTATATTTTTGTATTGGTCTTGCCTTGTAATTATAATTAAAATTTTATTGGTCATATTAGATTCTCGTCATGGGGATCGGTGTAATATTTTCGAGGATACATTGGTGGTTAAGCTATCATGTTATCTATCTTTAAATGAATGCATATTTGATTTAATGTAAGGATAATGTGATAATTTTTATTTGAATTTGAAGGTATGGAGTTGTTACAAATTAATGTTTTAATGTTATGTAAGGGAGTTAGTTTTATTAATGGTAATGATGTTAGGGAACCACAAAGAACATAGATAGTTGTGTACCATTTTCTTGTGCATGTTCACTATTTCATGTATAATTTAATTCAATGTTGTTATATTCTAAATTGAAAAAAAAATATCTACAGTTATGTTATGTTAGTTGATAGTTCTCTAGGATTCCTAGTGGGCCATTACAGTACTCATAGGAAGTTTACCAAACAAAAATATTTAGTCTACACAAGAGTTTATGATGTTTTCAAAATCAGCCTACACATGGATAATTACCAAAGGTTTGAAAGAGAGATTGCTTAGTGTCAATAAGCTCTCACCCTACTATTTGATTATCATTTCCCCCAAGTCTTTTTTTCCTGTCATCATCTCTTGGTTGTGCATCCTCCATAAGGTCCTACGGTGCCTCCATATTCATCTCAAGCTAATGAATTTTGATGCTGAGGAAGGTTGAGGAAAAATGGATTTATAAGGAAAATACTAGGTTCCAATTACACAATGAAACCCGAATGACACCCAAATGGCTTCAAATGGCCAAACACTAAAAATTGCTTGAACCAAAGCTCCCAATGGCTTAGAATGTTCAAATAGGGTTCAAACTCTTGCACTAATTCAAACCCTCAAATTCACTCTTTAGTCTTATTACACCTAGGAAGATTTTCAAGGGTAGAGAAGACAACATGAAGATAAAACAGTTGAAAAATATGAGTCGTCACAATTGAAGGCTTGATAATGTTAAAATATTTTCTCATCATCAAGAGGTATTTATTAAGCCTATAAGATAATCATGCTAGGGTGGCACCCATTTATTCAACCATTCAGATCATGTCGAGTGTCCCAGTAGAAGAACTTAATAATACTATGTCTAGGTTCATTGAACTTTTTTTTTGATCGGTAACAATTTTTATATATTGATAATAAAAAGAGGAATTACATCATAATGCCAATTGCAAAGGTTGGCCCGTGCATTAAAAACATATATCATCCCTACCCCACAAACATATATAGATGTTTTACATATAAAAGGGCATTAACACCCTACCAAAAAACAACAGCATTCAACACACAAAAGATCACAAAAAAGCATTTTAACTGCCCTAGGAATGGCACCGTCCACCTCCGCCAGCCTTCCATGCTTAGTGTTTGAACCACTATGTCACCTCCTCCCTCGAGAAATTGGGAATGGTCTGGTTGTCCTGAACTAACCTTCGCGTGCCAATAAGATTGGTTCCCTGGAAACTCATACTACCCATTTCACTTGTGCCCACCTCTTTCTGAGCCCTCCTCTCAGTCTGGTGTTGCAGCGGCTGTCCTGGAGCTGTCACACTTTTGCGAGGTGTCAACTTCATGAATCCCCTCCTTTCCTCACTCTATACCCATATCTTCTCCTGCAAGAATTCCATAACCTTCTTCCACCCTTTCTCAGCCTGCAGTACATGCACCCCTTGTGGGTTCACCAAAGACCAGACAACTAGGGGTTGAACCAAAGTATCCCGTCCCCTGATAAGCCTCCATGGTTCTTGTCCCATTTCAAACCCTTTCCCCAGAACATCTCTATCCATAATTTCCTCCAACCCCTACAGCCATTGTGGGTCAACACATGCTACCACTACCCTTCTGACTTCCTCCTTGGTCTCACCCACTATCAATGCCAGTGCCATAAAGAGTGAAGCCACATCCAGATTGGATTTTCTCCTCTAGTAGGAGTCTAGATACTCCACACCAAACATTTGTTGGATGCCTTCCATGAAATCCAAAGCATTGAACATGAAAATGTTCCTCAAACGCCTCACCATGATCTTCCCCTCATATGATTGCATGTGACAATCTGATTCAAGTGCAAATTTTGTCTCCATCTCCTACTCTACACTAAAAACCCTGTGAATTGCTCTACCTTTCATTCTTGAAATCACATCCTTCGAACAATCTGGAAGGATTTGCTTTGTGGGGTGCCAATAAATAATTGCAAATACTATCACGTGCGAGGACATGATCTATCTTGAGTGCCATTAGGGTTAATGGTTCATTAGTACTCCTTCATTAACCAGTTAAGATTCTTTAATTGGGGTATTAATTTTATTTTCCTCTTTTTATTCCAATTTGAGACTTCTAAGGTCTTCATGAATTTCATACTGATTCCCCAAAGCTACATTTTCACCCATATTGGTCAGCGTGTTGGCCACCTTATTAGCATCTCTGTAGACGTGGGAAACCTTAAAGTCCTCAAAATCCTATAACAGGAACCTAATCTACTTGATTTTTTTGTCAAGATGTCATGCTACCAGCTTTCCTCTTGATATTCCTTTGGTAATTATCTTTGAGTCCCCTTCAAGGTGCACTCTGCAGATTCCCAATTTGGCTCCTCAGACTAAAGTCTCTTTAGCCGCTACACATTTGGCCACATTATTTGTACCATCCTTTAATCATTTGGCCACAAAAGAAAGAGTGTTTCCCTGATGATCTCTTTCTATACAACCACAACTACAGACCCCTGGGTTTCCCCGAGCGGCTCCAAAGTTAATTTTCACCTATCCTTCCTTCGATGGTTGCCAAAATACCTTGTTCCTTTTCTATTTAGGATTAACCCTTAAAATCCTGTTAACGGGATAGAATTTGATAGTTGGGAAGCTTGATTGAATTTGGGAGTCTTGCCTAGTGTATGTTGCATTCTAAAAGCTTGATGAGGATGATGCAGATGAAACTGCTTTTGCAATGGAACTCTCTAGACACTGTCCAAAGCATGGCCAATCGTCCTCCTTATCCTGGAAGATTCTCCTATTCCTTTCTTTCCAAAGCTCCCACAATGTAATTATCGGTATAACCCTCCAATCTGACGCAAAAACTTTTTTTTTTTTCTTAGCAGGCCATGCTTCCAACCAGCCCTTCAAAATTTATGTTAATGGACTAGCCCATCCGATTTTTGATCTAATCATACCCCATGTCACCTGCGAAAAACTACACTAGAGTAGCAAATGGACTATATTTTCCTTCACATTTTGGCATAGAGGACATCTAAAGGGTCCTTGAAAGCCCATCTTTTTCAACCTTTCCCCAGTTAGAATTTTACCATTTCCTACCAGCCAAGTGAACGCTCTAGCATTCAGTAAACATGCACTGTCCCAACACAGGTTCTTCTCCCATGATACTTTATTATGAGTACCTTCCAGAAGTTGGTAGGCAATCTTGATTGTATAATTCCCGCTTTTGGATCCACTCCAAATCAACTGATCCCTGGTATTAGAAGAGACCAACATCCATTCCTTCAGAATCTGATCCAATCTTTCCTTATCTATAGCATTCACATTTAGGGTAGAGGTCTCCTTCCAATTCCCTGGAATGCCCCTGGCAAGATTCTCTTCTGCAATAAAATCTCACTTTGGAACCTCATTGCTGTTATGCTGTTGCAATTAGATGATCAGAGACTCCCAATTTATCCAACTGTTGGCCCCCATCCCACGAATCACTCTAGAAATCTTCCTTTGCTCTGTCCCCAATCTTCTAGGTCAAGTGATTTGATATTAAGTGCCTATAGCTCATCATATAATTCTAAATTGCAGAGCTCCTCAGAGGGTCAGCCATTTTCAAAATGCGTTCATCCTCCATGTTGTCTAAATATTTGGCTCTGAGAATCTTCACCCATCTCTGGTCCCCTACACTGAAGACCTGCCATACTAATTTGGCACCAAGAGCCACATTTAAAAGTATCCAATCCCTTATTCTAGCTCCACCACCTCTTCTCGGTATGCACACTTTTGACCAAGCCATTAGGGAAATCTTATCCCCCTCCTGCGAACCATTCTACAGGAACTTGCGCATACGACATTGAATTATTTGAATTTTTTTCTTTGGAATTTTGAAGCATGTCATGGAGTAGATCGACATTATTGATATGACTGCTTGGAGAATTGTTATCCTTCCGGCCAATGTAAGCCACTAACCTTTCAAGCTATCCATCCTATTTCTGCAGTCCTCTACCAACTTCTTCCAAATGGGTCCTTTCCCCACACCACCAAACAATAGTGTACCAAGGAATCTGCTTGGGAGTGTTCCAATTATTACCCCAAAAGATCCTGCAATAATCCTTTGCGAACCCGCTTCTGTGTTGAAAAAATACATCTCATATTTTTCCTAGTTGACTGACTGCCTTGAAGCCATACTATAATCATCCAAAACCTACTTCATAAATTTTGCCTCAGCCATCGACACCACACCAAAGAGGCAAGTGTCATCCACGAATTGAGAGTGAGTGGAAGTGTCTATCTCATTCACAATCAAGATGCCTTTCCAGGATCCCAAAGCTCTCTTTCTTGAGATAGATCTGCCTAGGACCTCGGCTAAAATTATGAACAGAAAAGGAGAAATGGGGTCTCCCTGCCTGATGCCTCTCCTTGTACTAAAAAACCCCTAAGGGCTCCCATTCACTAGCACTGACACTCTAAAATCTAAGATGATACTCTTGATCCACTTTAACCAACCTTCCCCAAAACCAAATTTCCTCATTACTTCTATCAAGAATCCCCTATCAACCCTATCATAGGCTTTATGAACATCCAACTTGAGCATCATTTTTTTGTCTTTTCCCTTACTGGCTGAATGAATTTCCTCATGTGCAACAATGATGCCATCAACAATACTCCTATTTGGTGTGAACCCACTTTGTTCTGGGGATATAATCGACTCCAAAAACACTTTCAACCTATTTGCCACAATCTTTGTAATGATTTTATAGACTATATTACAAAGAGAAATAGGTCTAAACTCCTCATACCTGGATGGATGATCTTTCTTTGGGATGAGTGCAACCAAGGTGTTGTTGAAATCTTTCAGGATAAAGCCCTCCCACCTCAATTCTTCCACCACCTTCAGCAAGTCTTCCTGTAGAAGCTCCCAGAATTTTTGATAGAAGAAAGCTTGGAAACCATCCGGTCCTGGCACGTTGTCACCATCCAAATCAAACATTTCAGCCTTGAGTTCACTCATCTTAATGGTTTCCATAAGCATTATATTGTCCTCTTCTATGATGATGCATGAAATAACTCCCAAGATCTTTTCCTAAGACTTACTCTTGTCCAAATGTTCCTCCTGCCAAAGTTCTGAAAAAAACTCCATTGCTTCCTTATTTATGCTATCCATGTCCTCTACAAGGACACCATTTTTGTTCTCAATAGATAGGATTCGATTGACACTCCGCCTGACTTTCATCGAACTATGGAAAAATTTATTTTTCCTGTCGCCTGCCTTTAGCCAGCTTTCCCTTGATTTCTTCTTAAAAAAAATCTCCTCTCTTTAAAAATTCTATGTACTTCCCCATTAAGTCTTGCTTCGTTTGAAAATCAAGCTCATCCATCCCATACTCCAAAAATTTATTATATAATGCTACCAGGTCCACCTCTATCTCGGCCCTCACCTGGAAGATATTCCCAAAGTGAACTTTATTCCACTCCTTGATATTTTTCTTGAGATGCCTAAGTTTTGAGAAAAACTGAAAAGCTTCATTGCCCTCCTCTACTGGCGCATTATTCCACTAGTCTAACACCCTTTCCTGGAAACCTTCCTGAACCACATCATTTCAAATTTAAAGGGACACCTGATTGGGATTCCATCTTGCTGAACCACCAAGGAGATTGGAAAGTGGTCAGAGCCTGTCAGTCCCAAAATTCTTCCCTCAAAGACAATAGGTAAGGACTACTATTTTCCAGCCAAAAAAATTTTGTCTAATTTCTCCACAATATGAGAGAATCACTTCCTTTTATTCATCCATGTGAAGTGGCCCCTTTGGTAGGTACTTCCCAAAGCATGTTTCCATGTACAAAGTGTTGAAAATCTGCCTGAACAATACCCAAGGAACGGACCCCTCCTTTTTTGTCCACCATACTTAGAGTGGCATTGAAATCTCCTACAATCAACCTTAATTCATTTCCCAACAAAGCTAAAAAGGACAAAATCTCACCCCAGACAGCCTTCTTCTCATCAGATTTAGTGGGTCCATAAACATTAACCAGCACCCCTATGAAATTAACTATCAATGAGGAGAACCGAAGGGCTTGCCAGTACCTTTTCTTAAAAACCGGTTCCCCCTTGAGGAGCCTTGGGTTCCATAAAATGCCCAAACCTCTCAAAGCCCCTACAGCTTCCACAAAAAAACCTGACCATCTTTGTCCTACACCTAAAACCTTTACAGCTTCCTCAACTTCCATCTTGGTTTTCTGAATGCACACTACTTCCGCTTTCGCTTGATCAAGAGCTCTCTTGATCAGGTGCCTTTTGTTAGAGTAATTATATTTTACACTTATTAATTAAATCACTTCAATTTAATTAATTAAGTTATTTATTACTCTATTTTCTTAATCTATCTCTTAGGTGCATTATAATTAATATCTTTATTAATTATAATGTGCAACCTAGATTTTTTAGGCTTTAGGGTTTTGTTCACCTTTATAGGTTGAACCTTGTAAACCTTTTTTAAATCAACTCGGATCATAATTTTGCTCTCATTTTTGAGTAACTTCTAGTTCTTCATTTTGCTTCTTTCTGCTTCTCCCTTGTAACAGGTTATTTGCATGCAGGTATTCTTGGCATTCTGTGGATTTGTATCTCTCAAATCCTACATGGTATCAGAGATCCCCTGCTACTGCCCATTCTAGTATTTTTGAAGCAGGTTTTGAGGTTAAGGGTTTCAAGTTTTTGAAGAGGTTTTTTATTGGATCTGGGGAAATATTTTTATTAGACACATTTTGGGCTGAAACTGACCTCACCAATGGATTTAGAGGATCGTTTAGACAAATTTTTATATAAAATTTGACCACCTTTGGGTACCGAAGCAAGCTGTGGCAATTTTTTATGGAAAGAGGGCCGTACGAACCTGGCACACTTTTTGAGGAATGAGACACTGAGATTTGAGCGCAGAAGGTATGAAGGTGTTTTTTTTCTACATAGGTGGTTTTGACTGCTTAATGGGCAGTTTTTGGTGCCGCAAGGGGTTTTTTTAGAAATTTTCAAATTTTTAGCGTTTTCAGAATCCATGCCTCTGGAAAACTGGCACCCATTTTTGAGAAATTTTTGCATACGATATCAAAAATCTAAGTGTGATATATCATTGGAAAGCTCTTTCCGAGCCTAATCCAACCATGTTGGTTTTATTTTCAAATTTTGCCATTTGATCAATTTTTTTGGCGTCAAAATGGAGGCATCTGAAAATCAAGTTTTTTCCTTTTTTTTTTCTTACATACTTATTTGAAGTGTACGGGAGATAGTATAATACTTTGTGGGGGGTGAAAATTCTATTTCTGTCATTTATTTCAAAGAGACCCTTCTACTTCTGTCTACCTTCTCTCAATGGTAGACTCTTCTATCGCTCGCCTTACACTTCACAACTATCACACTTGGAAAGGGCAGATGACCAGATTGCTTATGGAAAAAGGGCTATGGTCATGCCTCGATGCGGATTAGCCAGTTCTACAAAGGCCTTATGAGGCTCTTATGCATAGAAATAGGATGGGTGAGGCAATGGGCCTCATTTCCATGAATATTTCAGATGGGTTGTTGTTCCACCTGGATGGTCTGACCACACCCAGGGATATGTGAGACAAGTTTTCCACCTTGTTTGGCACAATGAATCAGTTCAGGGTTCTCTAGATAGATGTAGAGTTCACCTCCTTGGTACCTGAATCATTCACTAGCATTGAGGACTTCCTGATGAAGTTCAAGTCTCTTTGATCTATTTTACAGGTTGTTGGAAAGACAAAGTCAGATGATGAGTGTATCTTTCTAATACTCTCAAAGCTTCGTGGCCCTTATCAAATTTTCACTTCTACCTTCTACTCCACTATGGATGCACTAGGTGCATGTCATGTTATGACCTCTTTTGAGACCTTCTGTGATAGGTTAACTCATGAGCAGTCCAAGCTCAGTCAGATGGATTCTCTTACAAGTTCACAATCATAGGCATTGCTTGCCAAGACATCTCAAGATACTCAGAAGCCAAAGCCGA
Source organism: Thuja plicata (assembly GCA_018584345.1). Lineage (NCBI taxonomy): Eukaryota > Viridiplantae > Streptophyta > Pinopsida > Cupressales > Cupressaceae > Thuja > Thuja plicata. The sequence goes on along the minus strand of MU224815.1, from coordinate 80,768 downwards.
AGCAGATATTTGATTCCTCTTTTCAGCACTCTATTGGCCCACCATCTTCTTCTAAGAAGAAGATACAGAAGATTGAGAACCCTACATGTTCATGTTTTCAGAAGGGGCCTCATGATGAGTCACATTATTTTCAGAAGAGATTTGATGGCTATGAGAAATAGATTGCAGATTTGCAAGCTCTCCTTCAGAAGAGCACTATTTCCTCTCCATCCTCTTCCACCTCACAGGGGTCTACTTTTCGGTCTTCTACCTCATCTTTGACATCTAGATAGGATTTTGGACAAGGTCATGCATTACGGGCTTCCATTGCATCCCCTTCCTAGGTCCCTTGGATACTGGATTCAAGTGCTTCTCACCATATGGCATCTTCTCTGAAGATCTTCTCTTCTATTGAGGCTTCTCCTATTCCCCACATTCTCATGGGGAATAACACTGTTATGCCAGTCTGTGGGAAAGGTTTTGTACACATTCAAGATGGCACATTCAATGATGTATTGTATGTTCCATCTCTATCTGCAAACCTTCTCTCGATCTACCAGATTACACACAGTGGATCAGGGAAGACAGTTGAGTTCACGCCAGATTCAGTCTTCATTCAGGATAGTGCGACAGGTGGCATTGTTGCTACAAGGATAGTTGATCATTCCACCTGTCTCTACACATTTTCACACTTTGGTCCACCATCTCCATCATCAGAGCACAGCTCTCCTCTTATGCAAGAGCATCATGTGGGACAGTCAAGTCACTTGAACTTCTGTGTTGTTCCTGAGACCACTTCTGTGGCTGCCTCACCTCATCTTTTTGAGGTTTCTTCTCTTTAGCAAGACTCTTCTTCAGCACTGCCAGACCCTTCAGCTCCATTCATCGAGCCACCAGGTGCAGTTGTTGAGGATTCTATAGAGGACACTCATCTCCTCTCTCCTGACAGTGTCAGCACACCTGTCATACCACCTACATTGGGGGTTCCCTTTCAAGATCCTTGTGTCTACTCCTTTGAGCATCAACTTATCCTTCCAGTGAAACCTCATCTTTCAAGGTTACCTCTTCAGTGCTCACCTCCTTTCACTCCTTTGTATTGGTGTCATGGTGGTTTGTTCATTGATCTAGGGGTTCTTTCATTCTGGGGGGGATTTGGAGCCTTGACCCTCTCTCACGGGGGGGGTTGGTAGCACACATTGTACTTATGGCTTTGAGAGAGTCTCTTGAAGTCATTTTTTGTCTTTTACTTGCTTTTATATCTCTTTTTGGAGAGGATTTTTTCCCACTGGGTTTTCTCCTTTGTCTCCGGTTTACAAAGATTTCCTTGCACTAGGTACCTAAACAGGCCTTGTTGCCGGGACCCATTTCCTACTTTCATAGTTGTGCTAGGTCAGCTTACCTCCTAAGCTTCACTTAACGGGGGGTGTTAGAGTAATTATATTTTACACTTATTAATTAAATCACTTCAGTTTAATTAATTAAGTTATTTATTACTCTGTTTTCTTAAGCTATCTCTTAGGTGCATTATAATAAATATATTTATTAATTATAATGTGCAACCTAGCTTTTTTAGGCTTTAGGGTTTTGTTCACCTTTATAGGTTGAACCTTGTAAACCTTTTTTAAATCAACTCAGATCATAATTTTTCTCTCATTTTTGAGTAACTTCTAGTTTTGCCTGCTTCTTTCTTCTTCTCTCCTGTAACAGGTTATTTGCATGCATGTATTTTTGGCATTATGTGGATTTGTATCTCTCAAATCCTACACCTTTTGTCAAGGGCATTACAGCCCCTAACATTCCACATAAGGAACTTCATGGCTTCCCAGGAGAGACAATGTCCCTCCCGGATCTCAAACTGGTTTGGCCCTGCATGTTCCCTGCATCAACTAACAATTGTTGATTATTTTTCCTTCCTCTTTTCATTAGTGATCCTTCATGCTTGTTATTCTCCTTGTTTGTCTTTTTTTGTGAGATAGTGCGTGGTTCTAGGATTCCAATCCCATCCCCATCAACTGGTTCGCCATCTTCCAATAGCTCCTCTACCTCTGGAATCCCCCCAAGAAAGGACTCATCATTTTAAAGGGAGATGAAGGAGGGACTACTTCCCCTATTTCTTCCTCATGGTGTTTATGTTGTTCTAATGTCATTGACTTCCTTAAAAGGTCCTCTCCCAACTCTCTCTCCTGCAGTCCCTTTATGGGTTTTCTGATATCTTCTTCCCTACCCTCTGACACCTTTTTAAAATCCTCTTCTGTTGTCGTGACTATGATCTCCCTAATCAAAACATCATGATCAAGGTTGTTAAAGACCTCCATCAAACATGCAGTCTTTGATATGTCCACTCTATGTTCACCTTCCTTGCCCTGGGAGAGTTTCTTGTCCTCTTCCAGTTCAAAGTCCATACTTGTCTCTATATTTCCCTCGACCGCCATGGGTATCTCATGTCTTTCAATTTGTAATGCCTTGCCAGGGAACCCAAGAGAACTTAACCTAAACATGATACTAAGTTCACGAAATAATTTTTTTTTAAATGTTTACAAACAATAATGATAACAATGTGGAAGAAACACAATGAAGTACATGACATACATGAAATACAACTCATACATGATTAACATTTCTCGAGGTTTCCTTGACGTAGAATTACTTAAACATAATAATCTATGATTAACAATTGTAAAGAACTGACATAAAGGTTACATAATCCGAAACCAATAACATACATCTCATAATAAAGATTACATATACATCTGATACCATAAGGTATACTACCTAATCAACATCCACTACACAAGTCATAGGGTATGTAATAATACATAATAACCAGTACAATGCATCCTCCAAAGGATGATAACCAATATCTACATATGGTACAAAACACAGCTCAAGTAACTCAGCAAGTCTCCAAAAGACTATGAAGATGAAACTGCAACAAGGAACATCCAAGAATGAAGAATAATTCGTCAGAATCTCAATGGTAATAAGAATATCTACCACCCGACCATGTAGAACCAAAGGTCCACTCCCACCGTGCTGAGGAGATAGTAACAGCCCCATCACACGGGGTATATAACAAGAATGCAAACAAGGTACACATGACCTCATACTCCAATGCAAAGGAAGATCCTAGAAGCAATCTAAACCATAACAAGGAATACTAAACAACACCAGAGGTAACTGACACACGTAGGATAATCTAAGCTATATATAGGGAAGTGTCATCACATAAGCCGAACCTTGAAGGTAACCCTAGTAGTACCTCTTGACTCTGGCCTCCAAGTGACACTATGTGGCTCAATGATCCTTTTGCGAAGATAAGGATCCCAACTCCCATCCTATCATGCGACAGCACTCAAGGCATGGGTAGTGACTCAGACATCTTATTAATTCATTTTAAACCCCTTTAATGTATCATATTTTCACTTATTAAGTAACTTGCCAATGGGTTTACCTAGTAACCGCTTAAAGTCCTGAACCCCCATTGCAAGCCACTTCCCCACTATACACTTAATTAACCTACCTAGGCTCAAGATCAACACATGAAGATATACATAATCACAAATCACATCCTACTCATTCAGGAGCACCTAGGTTCTTAAATAACCAAACAATAACCATAGTACCCTCATAAGACCATAAAACACATCATAATTGAATTGGGTTGGGTATAGGAAATCAGGACTATGACATCATCATAAATTACAAATTAACATCACAACAGATACCATGCAAAATTACAATCCCAAACCTCTGGATTTAAGTCCTAAGGACATCTAACCCAAAAGATACCCGAAACATGATAACATAGAAGAATATACAAATCATTTAATCATGCACTCACAACACATCATGGTCAATTTAGGGTAATGACATGAACACACACGCCATAAAGTAACAAAAATGATAAACACTCCCCCCCGGCCTCTGTATACATCCTAAGTCAACAAATGCCCCCATAATGCACATATAAGCAAAAGAGATCCATATAGATGCACGAGAATAAAAACATCCTAAAGGACTGAAAAATGAACTCAAGCCGATAACATCTACAGCTATCCACATATGAATGTTACTTACTACATCATTCTAACAAAACGACAACCATCAAAATTTGATTAATTTAACATCCATGTTTCTATTTCATAATACACATTCAAATACAGATTGAACTTGTCATGTTATCGATTGATTATAATATGCATTAATTATATTATGATTAAATATAATATAGGTTAATTAATTATAAATCAACTATAGAATATATTAATCATATTAAAATTCAACTTTAGTACATGTCAATTTAACAATTCTTATCTCCTAGGATACTAAATTAAACCATGAACTATATTAATTAAAATGAATAACCCTATATTAATTAAAATTAATAACCATGTACTAATTAAAAATAGTTACCATACTTAATTAAAAATTAATTATAATACATTATCTAAGAACTAATATACGTATTAATTCAAATTTAAAAATAACATATCTATAAATTAAAAAGTGATATTAACTATATTAATAAAACTAGTATTTAAGAATTAACTAATATTTAAAAAACAACCGAAATTTTTAATAATAAAAAAAATAACAAAAAAATAAATTAATGCTTGGGGAGGGAGAGTAGGCCCCCCGTACCCCATGGTACTTAAAACCACCGCCCTTAAAGGGCGCTGCACCACGGTAGTCAGCTGCCCCTTGGGGTGGTCGTGTTGCCTAAGGCAGCGCCCCACCCCA
>MU224815.1:43044-58470 GCA_018584345.1 Thuja plicata | reverse complement strand
CAAGGTCAAGTTGTAAACCTTGGATCTAGAGTTAACTTGCGATGCATGAATCAAGAATTGAACCTAAACTAGTATAAATAGATGTTCATACTCTATTGTGAGCACATGAATTCACATTGTTGATAGCTGCCAAGAGCATCTAAGGAGCAGAAGGCAAAATTCATGCAAAGTTCAGAAACAGAATATATCAGTTTTCAAGAACACACAGAGGCTACCGACGAGCAGATAAAGGTATTATTCAATCATGGAAGGATGATTACTAATATGTATGAAGCTTTAGAGGATCTGTTATCAGCAATTGAAGATTGCATTTATCATCAGATCAAATACTTATGTAGTTGCATTCTAACAAGTGCATCACATATAAAAACCTTTTGTAGAAGGCGGACTTAACCGTTCTTTCCAAATCTCTTAACAGAGTGCATACTTCACAGTGTTGCTAAAGCTTCAAACGAAGTAGATCTTAACATGTCTCCACTGTAATACTCCTAACAGGGTAGGTCATCAAAAGTGACTAAATTGTAAGCCTTAACCGGCCCCTTCTTACCTACAGATAGTGAAGTTTGTGGGTAACAATCCCCACCGCAGTTTTTACTTCCTTAACAGGAGTTTTCTGCGATATCATATCTTGTGTCATGTGTTATCTATTTTCATGAATGTTTCTATTATTGTTACATATCAAAAGAATGTATGATATGATTTCATATACATAAAGAAAGATGAACAGTTAGATAAGATAAATTACAAAATGATGACTAAGGGTTAATGGGCTAACCAAGAAAAGTTTTAGAGGTACCGATTCACCCCTCCCCTCTCAGTACATCATCTCAATATAATTCCAACAATTGTTGTCATAATGTTATCAAAGTTATTGTTGATTTATTGTCGATCTTCATGGTGGATTACTTGTGTTGCTTTGGAATATTGCATGGTTTCTACATTTCTTCACTTAGAGTAGGATTTTATTTCATGTTGTTTAGAAGGAGTGTTTAGTTGAATGAAAGATATTTTGGGTGCATCTTTGCTAAACTCCCTTAGACCAAACCCCTAGCTACTTGTTGGTTGTAAGTTTGTCTTGCATGGTTGAATGGTATATTCATGAGCTTTACTTCAATTATTGATTGCACATTGATATGCATCAATGGATGATGTTAATGAAATGGTGATAGTTTGAATGTCTTACATCTACAATAGGAGATTGCACTAGCTTGCTTGATGTTGATGGTTAAACTAAGTCTAATAGAGTCACAAAGGCACTCACAATTTCTCACATTCTAAGAGTAGAATAGCTTTCTCAACCCGTTATCCCTTTGTAATTTGTTTGGTTGGAAGAAGTTGAAGTAGTTAATATCCATTGATTGAACAGTGTAAGTCCCTTTGTGATACCCAACATATCATATCATTATAACTGCGTGAAAGTCCACAATAAGAAGGAAACCTTGGGGTTGTCTTATTTGATCACACAATCCATATATATTGTTTAGCATATGAGCGTCCTTATTCAAGAGAGAGTTGGAGATTTGGTATTTCATCTTGGAATACTAAATATTTGACTCTGCATGTTGTAGTGGCATAAAACTCACATCAACAGGGATGTACTGTCACATCAACAGGTATGTATTGCTTTTATTTCCAATAGCTCATGCACAAATATATAAATTTAAATACACTAAGAGATGAACCGATCTCAAAATTAGGATTGATTCAGAGAAGCAGTCATCTCTCCCTGAAGGATAATACTTTGGTAACTCATCTCTCATTCCCAGCAAGCCACATAAAATGGTAGACATGTCTTATAGATCCAGAAACTGAAATTTTTGAACTACCTTAGTTGCCAGCTTGCATACAAGATGTCAATGCAACATATTCAGAGGTTACAAGTCCCCTGTACAAATCATAAAATTTGAGTTAATCACTGTGCTATCAGCACAAAATATTTATTCAATCTAATCTCTCTGCAAGTTCACAATGAACCACAAAAGCAAAATAATACATTTCTCCAAAGGCTATTTCTCAGCAGACAAGATCACATTCTTCTCTACTATTCAATCTTTAACTGCACATTTCAAACAAAATACTGCAGGAAAGAAGATAATCTAGAATAGTTAATGATTTGATCAAGCAAATGCCTTTGAATTATTTCAAACATCTGCTGCCCAACAATACCAAGCATTCTTCATGCTATGGAGGATCAGTATCATCAATCTGGAATGTAAAGCATAGAGAATATACCTGATTTATTTAGAGTCTATAATCTAAAGATTACCCACCTCTCAAATTTTCATTATTCGAATTGCTTCCATTGCCACAATCAACTAATATATTTTTCTGACTGGACGATCATAGATGCTTATTATGTGTCCCTGATAATTTTAGCAAATAGAGCTAACTGTCACTGCTATTTAAAATATCATAAACAAACTTAGGTCGGTTATAATTTTTGACAAAAATCTGTTAAGATAGACTTGTTTCATAGCCTCAAATCTCTAAAATTTAAGCAAGATGTTTACCCATGAAATTACTTTACAGTTAGCAACTCTAGAATGTCATTTTTAAAGAACATTCCGTTTAACAAACAACCATGAGTTTGACCCATCCAACCTGATAATGACAGTACGGAAACAAAACCTAAAGGTCTTTTATATGAACTGCCAGCAATCTTCGCATCTATGCCATTAACAAACAACTGTGGTTTTCAACAGGCAAACCTCATAACGACGGTGAGGAAGAGAAACTAAATGCAGCGCTATATTAACTGGCAATGTTGTTCCCATCCATGGTAGCTACCATCTAATAGTTGTGTGTGTGTGTGTTTGTGTGTGCTAAAATCATTGAGACTGTTTTTTATAGTTTCACGTATAGATAGAGCAGCAAATGAAAACCTAGGAAGAACAAGTTCATGCAGGGTTTTCAGAGACCTAGGGACAGACTGGTTTTCAAGTGTGACCTGGGAAGGGAGTAGATACAGGTAATTTTGCAGAAGCTACGTCCATTATCAAGGGAGTAATACTTGCCTTCCTGTGATGTGATGAGACAGGTGGGTTCTAAGCTTATAGTTTTCCAACATAAACAACAAAGTAGCAGGCATCACCATCATATTAAGACCACTTAAACTAGAATAAACTTTTTGCATGTTACAGTAAATTTGAATGCTGAAGTTGATACAGCCATTGACCCAATGAAAACTAGTTTTATATTTTGTGGCAGGTTTGTGTTTCCAGCTTTCCTTTGCTGAAACGTGTATCTGATGGTTGCTTGATTCTCTTCTAGATTAGATTGTGTGTAAGTTTTTTATACATAACATTTTGAATCACACTCTGTGGTGATATGTGGTTCTCCGTTGATAGGTTGTGATTCATCATCAGAATATCAAGAGATCAAATATGAAGTATGCATCTAATGATCACATGTATGGCTCTAGCATTTTTTAGTCCTTGTATTATAATTTAATTTATATTGTAGTTTTGTAAATTGATTTAAAAAAACATTCTACGTATCCCATACACATACCAGGAAAAATATAAGCATAGGTGTGCAACCATATCTATATATATATATATATATATATGTCATTAATAACTTGACAGTATAATGCAACCTACCAGATCTATTAAGGCCACAGATGTATGAGATCAGATTCCAGAGCATGGGTGTCACAAAAAACTACCATAGATAAGCATGACATTTGGTGTCCAGTCTCTTGTCCACTTGTTATGATTTGGGCTCATTAATTCATTATCCCCACCTGACCTCAACATATGCATCCTACCTATAATATGATTATACTCTGTAATTAAGATCTTAAAAAACATAAAGTGCTCCAAGCACCAAACCTTCAGACTTCTATTCGAGTAACTCCAAGGGTTCAATGTTAATAAATGAGAAACAATAGATTCTTGAGGGCTCCATGCTGCCAAAGCACAAAGAAACATCTCATGGAGCTCTTAACAACCAAAACGTACCAAAAAAAAAAAAAAACACTTCAATAGCTTTAATGGAAATATTAATAGAAGAATCTATTAACAAATTCTCAATAGGAGCCATTCCCAATGCTCTTTGGTCCATGTTGATATATGGTTAAGTGATGATTTTATTTCAAAAAATCTATTTGCCTAAAGGTTCTACAAAAACAAAGTTTGATAACCTAGTGAACAATAAGCAATAAAAGATAATAGATCAAAAATATACAAACACATTTTAGTAAATTGATTGCACAATTGAAACGACCTCCCTATTCTCTACCTTACATTGAATGTAGATACAAACATCACAGCAAACTAGAATTGGACAACATACACAATTCCTGGGGTCAATGCACACTTTTACACAATGATATTTTAAAAGTATTAACTCCTGAATCCGAAGTTTATCCACCCTACAAATAGGACCACAACAATAGTACGGGTTTTCTGGGTGCTTGCAGGAACAAATTTGCACCCTTAATGTAGGCCATTTTGGAGGCTAGTTAAGTTGCTTAATGGAGTAAATTCCATTTGGCGATGTTATCTTAATTTTCATCTGTGAGATCTATGGAATTTAGATTTCATTTTGCCTGAATTACTATACTCATGGGATTACTTGCTAAGCACAGTCTTTCTATACATAGACAGACAAAAAGCTTAGTGATGTACATTATAATGGTGTCTGGTTAATCTTATGTCATAACAAATTATTGGGCCTCGGTATTCATGTCAACTAAAAATGTACATATAAGTTTATCACAAAACAAAAGATGCTACCTTGCAAGCAATGTAGTACAGAAACTAAACTGGGATTTAATTTTTTACTCTACAGATATAAAACTGTTCAAAACAAAAGAAATATCTATCCAGAGCAATGTATGAAATCTGCTGCCAGAACTTGATCATATAGAAAATGAAATGAATTCTGATGTACATTATATTGGTGTCTGGTTAATCTTATGTCATAACAAATTCCTATGCCTTGGTATTCATGTTAATTAATTTTGTAGAGAACAAATTTATCACAGAATATGTGGCCCAAAAGCTCAAACTTTGAAAGCAATGTAGTACACAAACTAAACTGACATATAAGTTTTTAACATACAGATTTAAAACTGCTCAAAGCAGCTAAACCTTTTATCAAAGCACAGCAAGGACAGCTTCCTTTTCGCTCCTCCAGATTTGACCTCTTGTAGTATCTGCCTAGCAACACCTTGTATTCTTTTTAGTAGAAGTACCACACATCCCCGGGGAGATCACTAAAATTAAATGATAATTTGAACAGACCAACAATGTGAAAAATACCTATGTTGACAACTTACAATTCAAATGAGAACATTAAGATTTAATCACAAACAAGGCATGGGCCATATTAGTCATGCTGTTATAAATACTGCCAAAACTGTCCCAGTGTAGTTTCAGTTGCAGAGCAATGTATAAAATCTGATACCAGAACTTGATTATAGAGAAACTAAATTGACCAAGGACTTTAATCAACTTTGGTCATTCAGGATATATCTCATAGCATTTTAAAGAAAAATGAGATTTTATTAAGGATTATATACAAATGTGGCAAGTAAAATAAAAGAAATGCAATGTATATGATATGGATACGGAATTCACAACATACAATGCAGAGGAGCTGCTTAAATATCACACAACCCAAAATCACACACCAATGGGTCCATAGAATGTGTCATTCAGAAACTGGTCCAGCAATTCATTCCATCAAGTTTTGAGGAAAGCAAATGAGTCCTCAAATGAACCATTTTATGAAATTTAATCTGGTTTACCCACTCAATATTACCAATTCTCAAACACATTCTTCATTATCCTTTGTTGATATCATTCTTATCCAAAACATGAAATCTATTTTTATGTATTTTACAAATAATGCACTGGCATGACCTGGAATTTAGATGCCAATGCACGAGGACATGTCGGTAAAGGGACCACTCTCACAAATTTGCAGACTTTCTTTCCCATCTAAGAGTTGCCTATACAAGTTTCATACAAGATAGGTATAATCTATAACAGGTTTTGTTGTTGGTTACAGTTCAGGAAGAAGACTACCTTCTTGTCAACTGAGTGTACAATGATTCCATGTGCTTGAACTGCATTCCAATGGCTTTCATGTGATTGAACCAAATAGAAATGACTTTCATCTGCTTGAATTGCATAGGAATGACCTCCATATGCTCGAACCACATGGCAATGACTTCCATGTGCTTGAACCATATAGTCAGTGAACTCTGACACCTGAAACATAGAAAAGGTTTCTCTGGCTGGGGCGTGTGCCATACTATGCCTTGAAAAGTAGCAGAAGCATTCAAGTGTACAATTAACTTCAAAAAACATAATTTCAAACTTGTTGACTCCTACCTAGTTCATTCTGCTCTCTTCCCTGAAATTTCTCAAAGAGATGAGAAACTGAGTTCGTTGATGTTTCTGACCTCTTGAATTCAATCTCAAGTTCCTTCTGCTTCAACTGCAAGGCCAATCGCTCATTCTCAAGTTTCATCCTTTCATTCTCTAGCTTCATTCTCTCCAGGTCCCTGAGTTTTTTGCTACTAACTCTTTGCCACTTGAAACGTTGTTTTTCCAGTTCAAATGCCTGTGCTTGATAGTTGACTTTCTGCTCCTCCAACTGCATAGAGCGAGTCCTCATCCAAAGTTTTTGCTCCATTGCCGTTTTAGTATTATCTTGCAGAACACTCGCCATCTCTGCATTAAGATTGTATGATCCACTAGGTTTTCCACAATCATGAGTGGCAGGAGCTGACCAAAAATTCACCTCTTCAGGATTTCTGGGCATCTTCCTTCTCTTTGAATAATTCCCCATCCCTTCAAGCTCTGCATCCTCCCCATTTTCATCATCATTGTCTTCATCATCTTCATCTTCATCTCCATCATTTTCCTCATCTTCTTCATCATCTCCATTCTCCTCATTTGTCAACCTGCATGTCTCATGCCCATCTCTGTTTTTGCCAGATAATGAAGACTGCAAACATTGCTGAAAATCAAGATCAGGTGGAAAATGCATTGTATGACCATTGTGATAGGCACACATCTCCTTGAAGAAAAGATGTTTGGAACTCAAAAGTTTCCTCACGTCATCCTTCAACTTAGCGGAAAGATGATCCATGCTATCTAGAAGGGTGGGGTTTTCAACTACTCTGCAAGCTATGCCCCTTCCAAGGATATCATTAAGCCGCTTGTATCTCTTATTGAGATCATTGAACTTGTCTTCGCATTGCTGAGGAGAAACAAAACATCCCTTGTCCATCATTGCTCTGGACACCGATTTCCACTTGCCTTTCTTCTGCAAAATACCAGACTTCTTTTTGTTCGCATCATTGCATTCCAATCCACCATCATCACCCACATACGAAACCATTGTGATCAAAAGCCTCACCATTGAATCTGTCCATTTCATGCGCTGCCAGGGAGAACTCTTCTTGCTCTTTCCCCCGCTGAGGTGGCTATCATTTCCATCCTCAGTAAAGCTGGGTTCATCCTCATCACTAGTGTTAGGTTTCCCTTTGCTGCATACCATGAAATTCTTTGGCAAAACTTTGGAGTCCACCAATGCAAGTGATTGCTCGGCATCATGCCCTGTACTAACATGGCTACCAGCAGAGTGCTGAAGCATTGCCTGCATATGGTGATTGGCTAGAGGATGGTGTGACTGTGGATGTTGATGATGCTGATGTTGGTGATGCTGAAGAGACATCTCCATATCCAACATCCCCGACGATATGCCAGATAACATGGTCCCTGTTAAGACATTGCCTTCCATTCTCCCTAACACTTTCCAACCGCAATCTTATTCCTCTTGGTAGAAGCACAATAGAATTTCAATCAATCAATCCCTTTCTCTGTCAACTAAAACAGAACTCAAACAACACACCTGCAACACTTGTTTCTTTCAACAGAATCTGGCCCCAATTCTTCACCTTCCGACCTTCTACAACATTTACCAAAACCGCATTCAATTTCCCTGTTGCTTAAGCACCATACAGCCTTTTCAATCAATTCCTTACTCTGTCAGCATCAACACCCTCATTAAACAAACTCCATTCCCTTTCATGAAAAACTGGCCCTGATTACCCACTCAACGTCTTCAAAATTTGTGAAGCGAACTTGTATGCTCTCCTCTTGCCCTGCAGCGCCGCTGCCCCAAATGACCTACTAGTACTAATAGAACTAATTCACCAAATCACCCACTCTAATGGATGTAAGTGAACCTTCTCGCAACGTTATAACATCACTCACAAAAGACCTACTATACTACACAAACTTCAAATGCAGTAAAAGTTTCTGTGACACCTACAGAATTCAAAAACCCCTCTTAACACTACCCAAACCATCCACAACAATTATTTTTCCTATTCCAGCATAGGGTAATGTCGGAAACCAATTCGGCTTCAAAGAAACTCACCAAAAGACTTGGCTACACTCTGTGTACCAATAACCCAGATTTTCCCATCTATTCCCCTACACGAGAAACATAATATACCAAATCAAAACCGACTAAATGCCTCACATTTTACTTGATTAGGACACCATTTTATCAAGGTAAAAAACTCAAAGAAAAATACCAAATCGTGGAAAGTTCGGACCTTTGGTAATACTGGAACTTGGGTTTTCTTGTTTAGCCTCTGATTCCTGATCCTCCTCATCTAGGACTGAATTTGTTAAGACTTATAAATATACAAGAGGGTAAGTCCGCATCATAAATAAATAATTGAAGTTCGGGAAGAGTATTGAATCCCAGTATGTTGCCTTTGTTTTGAAGGCACACGGTTTTGCTGGGAACGCAGTTTCGCACTGGTTTTGTAAAAGCGGTTTGGTTTCATTCCTAGTTTTGATGCTTCATGTATTTGAACCACGCAGCACAAGGTTTCTTTATAACATATATTAAAATCGAAGTTGTCTGTAAGTTACAAATTTATATCAACGGTGAAGTTTGTTCTACGACTGTTTGAATTGAATCCACACCGCCCATGCAGAATTATCTAAATCAATTTACTAATTGGTTATTATTTTGCACGGAAAATCGAAACTTGTAATTCTGCACGGACGCTATACTTCTTACTATTACACTCGCTCATGCTGAGGACGTGGGTTTTTTCTGCCTTCGAAGAAATGGCTTTAAGTACTTTGTTTTTCAAAGGATTTGAACCTAAAATTTTAGGTGTTTAAATTATAAGGATTTGAATTTTTTTAATGTGCTAAGGATGGGTTTTTAAAATAAATTTTTAAATCTCTCTTTCTCTCACACACACTCTTTTTTAATGTGCTAAGGATGGGTTTTTAAAATAATTTTTTAAATATATCTCTCTTTCACACACACATAAATTTTAAATCATATTGTAAATGGGTAATACATATTAAAACTTTATTTTTAAACTTACGTATGTATGATTTAAAATTTTATTTTAATGTATATACGTTCTTTTCATAAATTTTTAAATCACTCTCTCTCACATACACATATACACACACGCACAAATAAATTTTTAAATCATATTGTAAATAGGAAATACATATTAAAACTTTATTTTTAAACTTATGTATATATGATTTTAAAAAAAAATTAATGTATATTCGTATTTTATATATATATATATATCTCTCTCTCTCTCAAAAGACTACATGGCCTTTCATTCTCCCTAACACTTTCCAACCGCAATCTTATTCCTCTTTGTAGAAGCACAATATAAATTTTTAAATATATCTCTCTCTCACACACACACACACATAAATTTTTAAATCATATTGTAAATGGGTAATACATATTAAAACTTTATTTTTAAACTTATGTATATATGATTTAAAATTTTATTTTAATATATATACGTACTTTTAATAAATTGTTAAATCACACACACACACAAAAAATTAAATTAAATTAAATTAAATCATATTGTAAATGGGTAATACATATTTAAACTTTATTTTTAAACTTATGTATATATGATTTAAAAATTTATTTTAATGTATATTCGTATTTTTAATAAATTTTTAACTCTCTCTCTCTCTCTCTCTCTCTCTCTCTCTCTCTCTCTCACACACACACACACACACACACACACACACACATATATATATAAATATTGATCGGTAATAGGATATTTTTTATTGATATAAGAAAGATATTACAAAAGACTGCATTAGGGCTATAGCTTCTGCCCATTAGGATAATCAACCATCCATGCCTTAAGAAATTTAATCATACCATTCAGCTGACATCTCTATCATACTAATTAATCTGCATATTACAAAAGGTGATTTCCATCCAAAAGTTTGACCTTGGAAATCAAACCATGTTGTCCTTCGCAGGCTGCCTCCATTCGACTATCCCTTCAAGTCATTTTTCCTGCATTCTACTTCTCCCCAAAGGGTGAGAAGAGAAAGATAGATGCCCCTCGTAGCATATCGTTGGTCATTCTAAAAAAACACAGGGACTATTAGTTGTTCCCTTATTAATCTATCGCTTTGCTGCTCTACATAAAATAACAAAAAAGGGGCCCTGCTTCATTCCTTTGTCTCTAAGGGTTATGCTTCCTCCTTTTCCTAGAACGTGCCCTCTTTGGAATTGCAGTAGTGAAAACATGCACTGCATCTGCTACCCTCTATTCGTGGCCCTGCGATGTCTGTTTGAGCTTCCCACATTTCGTGGCTATGTCAACTCTGTAAACTCATTTATCAACTTTACCCCACCAGTGAACGAAAGGCACAATACCATAAACCCTCGCGTCTTCCTCATCCTCGAAGCATTCAGATGTTAGAATAACTGAGAGGGGGGGTGAACTAGTGGCCTTAAAAATAATTCCAATAATCCCAACCAAAACTTATATCATAAATATAATATCCTCTAGTTATCTTTCAGTCCTTCAAGATGTATGCCTTTAAGTAATCTTATCAAATATATGCTCCTCGGTGAATATATTGTTTTCTTTTCTTAGACTTTACCGAGTAGCAGTAATTAAACTTAGTGTTTACCGACCAATCATGTTTTAGTAATGTGTAAAGAAAAACATCAAAGAAATGAACCATATACACATTTGACACATGGAATTTTAACGTGGAAACCCTGTTAAGGGAAAAACCACTTGGGACCGGTAACCCAAAATTTTTACTCTTTTGAAGTGAGCTCGGTCAAGAGCCAACCTTTTAATGGTTACAAACAGACTGTTAAGTGCGACCTTGTTAGAGGATTTAAAACTAACAGTTTGTCTTTTGACCTAGCATTCACTATGTTGTCAACAAGAAAACCTTTTGATACCCTTGAGTATATCAATACAATAAAGATGGTTAAATTCCACTCGGTAAAGAGATTTTTTGAATCAATGGTTAAACTGAAACAGTAAATGATATGTTCAATAATACAACTTTAACTTGCAGATTTTTAGATCTATTGTTAGTCCATAATACCTCTCTGGTCAATGTTCTCTTCAATTCCTTTGCTCCCCTTCTTTCTTATTTCTGCTCGGTGAATGCTCTTGCTTCTGTTGCTCGATGTCTGCAGAATTTCTTTGGCTTTGTTATTCAGCCTATATGATCAGATCTGCATACAGACTTCTATCTTCACCAAAATTATATTCAGCATTCCTCTTTTCATAATGAATTCCTTGTCTCTTTATATAGACATGATTAGCCACTCAATCTCCTTGTCTTTCTTATTCTTGACATAGATTGCTTCTTGATCTGCAAATCCTGTCATGCATTGGTTTAATCTTTAAAGATTTGCTTTAGTTTTATTCGGTAGATTTCTCCTTGACAACTATGAATAAAAATAGCTTTAAATCTTCTTCTTATCCTTAGTTCAACTGGTCGATGAAAATAAAGCAATCAATCAGTTAACTCTAAATATAGCTCTGTCAGCTAAGTAGTTTTATCATTTTCTATTTCTAGTTGATTTCGGTCATCAACTCTTAGTTTGCTCGGTAACACTTTCTCGGGTACTACTGATCTCGGGTAACACTGTTCTTGGGTAACATTGTATATCGGTGTTGACTATCCGTCAGGCAACACGGTGAACTGCTCAGGGTTCACTGTTCTCAGGTAATCTTGTCACTCATGTATACCTTTACCAATGACAAAAACTTTGTCTCTTTAGATCTTCAAGTTTTGTGACAATATGTGTATGAGAAATCATAACATATTAAGTTGACATCAATGACAATACAAAACATTAACTGATTTAATGTCTTGCATTTACTTTCTGTAGCTCGGTGATCATCAACTTATCATCTTCAAACATTCAATCAGTTATAGTTCATCAATATCTCCCTTTGGAATTGATAGAAACATACTATCAACATAATATGAAATATGTCATAACATACCAAACTTATTATTTTATAACCAATTCAAATACCCGACTCTCGGTAAGCTTTTCTAGGTTAGATTTGATTCTTGTAGAGTGCTTTCCCTTTCTTCATTCCCTTCAATGGATAGGTGTAGCAATTTTGTCCTCTGCTTTTGTCTCTCCCTTTGTTGTGTAATCTCTTCTCCCTTTTCTGGATAGATATGCAGTGTTAACTTTTCTCCAATTCTCTCCCTTTGATGGATGGTTGTTTCTTTGAATCTTTCTCTTTATCATCATTGGATCTTTCTCTCCCTTTGTAGAAACTTCATTCTCTGATCTTTTCCCTCCCTTTGACTGATGTTCTTTTCCCTGATAGATATTTCATATGGATATATTCCTCTCCCTTTGACAGTAATTCCAAACAAAAATATATCAATGAATCTCCTTTCCATCAACAATACAGCTCTGTAGTAGCCAACAATTTCTCTGGTGTGCAGTTCAGATAAGTACCTTCTTGTAATGATGTGTCATTGAAGTCCATATCTTTTCTTGCATCAACATGATTGGTCTTCTGATAATGTGTAGGTTGATGCAACCTCCAAGTCAACTTAGTGACCAGTAGACAAGGGTCGAACCCATAATCTCTTCCTCGGGTACTCAAATGTATCTTTTGGCAATGGATTTTTTAATATGTTTGCTAATTGTTCTTTGGATTGTACATATTCTAGTATCACTTCTTTCTCGTGTACTTGTTCCCTCAAGTAATGATACTTAATAGCTATGTGCTTTGTTTTAGCATGCATCACAGGGTTCTTTGAAATGTTGATAACACTTGTATTATCACAAAAGATAATTACTAGTTCAAGAATTTCCATATTCATACCTTTTAGCAATTTCTTGATCCATGCAATGTTAGAGCAATTTGCAGCAGTAGCCACATATTCTGCTTCTACAGTTGATTGAGATATGCATCCTTGCTTTTTACTTATCCATGTGACAAGTATGTCACCCATAAAGAATGCTCCTCTTGTTGTGCTCTTTCTATCATCTATGTTTCTAGCCCAATCAACATCGGTATAAACTTGTAGCTCAAATTTTCCTTCTTTATTATACCATAAACCATAGTTTTCGGTATTATTTAGATATCTCAAAATTCTTTTAACAACAGTCATGTGTGATTCCTTGGGATTAGCAGAGAATCTTGCATCTATACCAACTGCATGTGCTATAGCTAGTCTAGTATGTACAACATACATTAGTTTTCCAATCATAGATCTGTATAAGGTTTGATTTACCTTAGTTATCTTGTCTTCCTTTGCAAATTTGCATCTGGTTTCCATAGGTGTTCCAACTGGTTTGGAGTCCTCCATTTTGAATATCTTCAAAACTTTTTTGATGTATTTGGATTGTGTGATGTATATGCCTTCATCCTGTTGTAGAATCTGTAGACCAAGAAAAAATTTGATCTCGCCAAACATTGACATCTCAAATTCTTTTCTCATTTCATCAGCAAATGACTTGCATAACATATCATTACCTCCAAATATGATATCATCAACAAATATCTTAGCAATCAAGATCTTATCATCAGTATCTCCTTTTAAATATAGATTACTACTATCACTTGTTCTAACAAATCCAATACTAATGAAATAAGAGTGAAGTCTTTCATACCATGCTCTCAGTGCTTGTTTCAATCCATACAAGACTCTGTGTAGTCTACAAACCATGTTTCTCTTCTTAGGATCAACAAACCCTTCAAGTTGTTCAATGTATACCTCCTCTTCTAGTATTCCATTCAGAAATACAGATTTAACATCCATTTGGTATAGTTTGAATCCTTTGAAAGCAGCATAAGCAAGTAGAATTCTTACTCCTAGTCTAGCAATGGGTGAAAAAGTTTCTCCATAGTTAATACCTTCTTCTTGTGCATAGCCTTTGCATACTAGTCTTTCTTTGTTTCTTGTGACTTCTACATTCTCATTCAGTTTGTTTCTGAATATCCATTTGGTACCAATGACATTTTTGTCACTCGGTCTAAGTACTAATGTCCATGTTTTGTTCTTCTCAATCTGTTCATTCATAACACTAACCCATTCTTGATTCTCAAGTGCAGTATTAACAGATTTAGGCTCAAAATCACAAATCAAACATCTAGTGTTCAGTGACATAATTCTTGTTCTCATTCCAGCTCTTTTGTCTCCAATAATCTTGTCTTGTGGATGGTGTCTTCTGACATACTTAGCAAGTATAGGTTCAGATCTATGATCATCATTTTGACCTTCACTTTGATCTTCATCACCACTCGGTCCATCATTGTGAACATTTTCCTAATTCTCGGTGTGTGCAGCCTGTTGCTCGGTTGCAATGTTATGTTGCTTGGTAGCGTCAATCTATTGCTCGGGAAGAGTGTCATGTTCATCAATGTAGACAAATCTGTTGTAATCTTTTAGTTCCTTTCTGCTTTCCTCGTCATTTTTCTCAATAAATTCATCCACTTTAACATTTGCACTTTCAATGATGTTGTTAGAAGATTTGTTAAGACATTTATAGGCTTTGATTTTGGTAGAATATCCTAGAAATATTCCTTCATCATTTTTAGAGTCAAGCTTTCCATTTCTATCATCTTTCAATATTTAACATTGACTTCCAAAAATTCTGAAGTAACTCACATTCGGTGTGTATCCATACCATAGCTCATAAGGTGTCTTATCGATGTCTTTCTTTAATTGAACTTGGTTTAGTGTATAGACAACAGTACTTATTGTTTCTCTCCAAAAATTTTGTGTGATGCCTTTTTCAATCATCAGTGTTCTGGCACAATCAACAATTGATCTATTTCTCCTTTTAGCAATCTCATTTTGTTGTGGTGTTCTCCGTGTAGAAACTTGTCTTGTAATTGCATGCTCATTACAAAAGTTAGTGAATTCATCAGAAATAAATTCTCCTCCTCTATATGATCTTAGACATTTTAGTTATTTTCCAACTTTTTTTTCAACTTTAGCTTTATACCATGTTTGTCCTTTTTCTTGCTGTCATAAAAATAATCCTCAAAGGATTCACTCTATTTATCCCTGACACTGATCAAGCATAGAGTAGGACAACAGTAACAAGGTCTTGAGACCTCCTTCACTTTGAGCTCCACAG
>MU224815.1:19702-33378 GCA_018584345.1 Thuja plicata | reverse complement strand
AATGGAAAAGAAAGCCTTCCAAGAAGAGCAAGATAGGCTCTTGGCTCAGCAACTCAATGATCAATTCAACAACATGCATGTTAGTGGTGGAAACAACTCTCCTCAATCCACTCCTCCTAAGACCTCACGAAGTGGGAGACATTCAAGAATGCCATCACGATCTCCTATCCCTAGAGGAAGAAGGGCCTCAAGACATGATCATTATAGGAGACAAACACCTCCTAGGAACTCAAGAAAACCTTCACAATGTGCTCATCTTGGTTCACAATATGGGGGTAGTAGCTCGAGTTTTGACCTCACCTCCCAGGACTTCATGAAAATACAACAAGAACCACTTTTTCAATAGTATGTGGAGAAATAATTAGAGAAAAACAAGGATAAGTTCCTAGAGATTTTAATCAACAAGGGTGCTAGAGTCCCTTACAACTTTGATGTGGACAAAAAGATTAAGAAGCAAGGTCCATCTCAAGAAGAGGAAATTAAACAACTTAAGAAAATGATGGAGAAGATGTTAACACCCAAGAATTTATTCTCTCTGGATTCAATTTGCCCTAATCCTTTTGACAAAAGTATTAACATGAAAGAGTTCCCTAGAAAGGTTGAAATTCCTCAATACATCAAATATGATGGGAATGGAGATCCACATGATCATGTGCGCTAGTTTTATACCACAAGTTTTGAGTTCCATCAAGATTACTCATACCTCATGAGATTGTTCCCAAGGAGTCTTAAGGGTCAAGCAATGGAATGGTTCACCAACATAACTCCCCCTGTTAAGACTTTCAAAGAGCTTGTTCACAAATTTGTTCAACACTTTGCATACAATCTTTCAAGATCTATCACCATGTTGGACTTATGCAATTTAAAGTAAAGTCAAGGGGAATCCTTTGTCACTTTCTTGCAAAGGTGGAGACGACAATGCTCT
The DNA here is from genome assembly GCA_018584345.1 of Thuja plicata. Taxonomy (NCBI): domain Eukaryota; kingdom Viridiplantae; phylum Streptophyta; class Pinopsida; order Cupressales; family Cupressaceae; genus Thuja; species Thuja plicata. The sequence continues at coordinate 32,453 of MU224815.1, read as the reverse complement.
CTCTACTCTAGAACTATTCTTGAAAATGAAAAGATTGACATCCTTGTTAGCAACTTGGTTCCTGAAATGCAGTATGATGTTAGGAAGATGGTTTTTGATTCCTTTGACACCGTGGTTGAAACCACATGTAGGATTGAGGATGTTTTGAAAGAACACAGAATTTTGACCAAACATGGAAATAACAACAACAATGGTCAAAACAACAACAACCCTAACAAGGATAAAGGGAAGAACTCACATTGGAATAGGAACAAACAAGTGGTCAATGATGGAGTTGTGGACTGCTCCCAACCTAAAGATCAAATTGTGCTCCACTTGTCTAGTGTTGTTCAAGCCATGAAGCTCAATACATCTAATCAACAAGAGAACAAACTGAGATACCAAGATAGGCCTAAGAAAGAGAGGCGTCAATTTTCAAAACTTGGTGACTCATATGAGGATGTCTTGAAAACACTTATCGCCAACAACCTTGCACATCCTCAAGATCCTGAAAAGCATTATATACCTGATGTTAAGCCACACTGGTGGGATGAGAAGGCCTTTTCCAAGTTTCACAATGGTATTGGACATGACATTGAAAATTTCTACAAACTCAAGTATCTTATTCAAGATCTCATTGACAATGGAAAGCTCAAAATAGATGGATTGAACACCAACACCGATCATAAGACATTCAAGGAATCATTACCCAAATATGAGAAGGGGGAAACCTCTAAAGCTAAGAAGGGAAAGGTTGAGATCAATTACACTTACACATATGCAAAGAATACTATCAATATGCTTGATTTTGTAGAAAAAAATGTCAACATGATGAGGGGTAAAGATCCCTATGGTTATGATCTAGACATGGACTCTCCTCCTATCTTTGATGAAGAAATTTTTATGGTGCTAAGGGGTCCTAACTCTAGAGGGTTGTCTCAAAATCTTAATGTTGTCACATGAAGTCAAGGTCCCATTGTCATTAGAGGACCCAATTCAAGCCAATCAAGTAAACCTAAGCAAGTGGCATCTAAGAATGTCACCTTAAAACCAGCTATCAATCCTAAGTCAAGTTATAACCTTGTCGATTAGTTGCAAAAAACCGCAGCTCATATTTTGATCTTTGATCTCTTAGAGTTGTCCCCGAGACATAAGAAAGTCCTTGAGGATGCTTTGTGCATGACAAACGTCCCCAACAACTTAGATGTTGATCAATTCCAGAACATGGTTAATCACATTGCTATCCCTCATTACCTTACATTTTCAGAGGATGATGATAAAGCCTTGATCTACCCACACAATCTTGCCCTTCATTTTGAGGTCATGATCCACAGAACTCGTGTCAGGCGCCTATTAATAGATGGGCGTGCTGGGCTTAATATTTGTTCCTTTAATATTTTGAAAGAATTGGGTTATTATGAAAAAGTCATAGATACCAGAAAAGGGATTACTATCAAAGCCTATGATGAGGTAGAAAGAAGTTCCAAGGGGTTGGCCATCCTTCCTATTAGGATTGACCCTGTTGAAAAAGATATTTTATTTCAAATAGTTGACGCTAGAACCCTTACGTATAATATCTTACTTGGTAGACCATGGATTAATGATATGCAAGCAGTGTCGTCTACTTACCATCAGTGTGTTAAGTTCCCCTACAATGGAATAGAGATTTGTATGCCTGGGGATAACACTTTATCTATCAATTCCATTTCAGTAGGAACTCATGCTCCCCTCAATAGAGAAGCAGAATATTTTAATGCAACCTTAGCTGAATGTAAAGACAAGCTTAAGTCGATAGACCTTGGCATGGGGGGGTATCAACTCAACTCCCTCACAACATTACCAATTTAACCTTGGTCTTATGGAAAGCCTTCACAAGAAAAGAAACCTTCCTCTTCAGCTATGACTTTATTTGGCACATTTGTAGAGTCCTCAGTGCCTATCCAAGATGAGAAAGAAGAGATATTTGTTAGAGACTGGATCTATAGAGAAGAGAAATATATGCACAATGAGAACTTCTCTCCCTATCCTAAGGCTTATGGAAGAGGGTACATATTTGTCAGACGGATGGGCTATCCTAGACATGGCCCTCTTAATCACAGATTGGATGCTAGAGCCGAACCTCTTAATCATGCTCTTTTTAGATGCAAATTTAAGAAGACAGTTGGCCTAGGATTTGCAAATCGCAACAAGAACACTATTCCTATCATGGATAAGTCAGATAGTGAAGATGAGATAGAATATGTACATAATTTGACAAATAAGAAAGACATGTGTGAAGATTGGGTCCCTCCCACTAATCTCCTTTGGGGAGATTTAGATGTTCTGGTCACTCATGTGTCAGTTGCAACTTTAGAACAAGATGAATCAGATATAAAAGATCCTTTCAGAGAATGTCAATGAAAGAATCTTGTTCGTTTAATGGAAAGAGAAGGAGTTACTCTTGATGACACTAGAGATTCCACCTCAAGATGTCCCAAACCTTCATGGTGTAAACATCCTAGTCGCAGTTCAGACACAAGTTCATATGAGTATGAATGGGACTCCTTTTCTGAGTCCTCCATAGTTGATAGAGATATTGATGTTATCCACACTTATAGTTCTCAACCCGAGGTAGCCAATGAGTCATGTGTAGGATTAGAGGATTTGAACCCATGTGTTGCTTTAGTGGGCGATTCTTTGCTTGTTAGGATGAATCCTGATTTGGGTAGCTTAGAAGGATACTTGACAAACTTTGACTCTTCGATCCCAGTGATAATATTATTCACATTTATAACCTTGAACCAGTTGTTGAATTGCCTCTTGTTCATCCCGACCTCATTGATTGGTCCCAACGCTATCAAGAACCTGATTTCTTAACATTCCAAAATGATTATGAGATAGCCTGTTACCTAAATGCCATTGAACCTATAGTCTCTTCCACCAGTGAACCGACTACCATCATGATAGAGCCAGACATCAAGTACCTTCATCACAAGATAAAAAGAAAATAAAATCAAAAGAATAGGAGTTCTGATGGCAAAAACCATTGGTGGTGGTGTCAAAACTAAAAAAAGTAAAAAGAAATGACATATCCAAGGGTGAAAACCTCTCTGAGGCACCTAAGGAAGAGGTACTTGATTGTCTCCCCAGCTATTTTCAAGATAGATCTTCAATGCTTATTGAACCAATAAAAGAATTCAATTTGGATACAGATGAGGCTCCACAAATAATACACTTGGCTGAGTCCTTGTCACCTCAAGAAAAAGAAGTGTACACTAAGTTCTTATAGAAAAATAAAATCAACTTTGCATGGACTTATTAAGATATGCTAGGGTTGGACATTAATCTTATAATGCATCACTTGTCCATAGCTCTAGATGTCAAACCAGTTAAACAAAAATTGAGAAAGATGCATCCTCACATAGCTCTCCTAGTCAAAGAAAAATTGGAGAAACTCCTTAGTGCAAGTTTCATAAGGGCTATCGCCTATGTTGAATGGATATCGAACATTGTACCAATTTCCAAACATGACAAATCCATTTGAGTTTGCACAAATTTTAGAGATGTCAATAGAGCATGCCCAAAGGATGATTTTCCACTTCCCAATATAGACATGATAGTGGATATGACTGTGGGTTACAAGATTTATTCCTTGATGGATGGTTATTCTAGATACTAACAGATTAAGATAGCTCCTGAAGATCAAGAAAAGACTGCATTCACTTGTGCATGGGGTACCTATTGTTGGAATGTTAAGCCTTTTGGATTAAAAAATGTAGGAGCCACCTATCAACAAGCTATGACAACCATTTTTCATGACATGATGCATAGAAACATGGAAGATTATGTGGATGACACCTTGGCCAAGTCTAAACAAAGACATACACACTTAGATGATTTAGAAGTCATTCTAGATCATATGGAACAATTTCAACTAAGGTTAAATCCCAAAAAGTGTGCATTTGGAGTCACCTCTAGAAAACTACTTGGCTTCATCATTTCAGCAAAAGGAATAGAGGTAGACCCTGAAAAAGTCCAAGCAATCATAGATATGCCACCCTCCTAGAAAAATTAGTCAAATGAGGAGTCTTCAAGGACGTCTTCAATCTACAAGGATATTTATTTCACAATTGGTGGATAGATCTCAACCCTTCAACAAGAACTTACACAAAGGATTCAAATGTGTTTGGAATGAGGATTGTCAAAAGAGTATAGATCAAATCAAGCAGTACTTGGAAAATCTTCCCATTTTAATGCCTCCTATCCCAAAGAAACCACTTATTCTATACATTTCAGCCATAGAATCTTTCTTGGGGGCATTACTAGCCCAACTTGATGAAAATGGGAAAGAAAGAGCAATATACTATATTAGCCACACTCTTGTTTCATATGAGGTTAATTACACCAGCATTGAGAAATCTTGCCTTGCAGTTGTGTTTTCTTCCCAAAAGTTGCGACATTACATGCTTGTGCACACTATACACCTCATAGCAAAAATAGATCCACTCAAATATTTGCTAGGTAAGGCCGCCCTCACAGGTAGACTTGATAAATGGATGATGATCCTTTTAGAGTTCAACATAGAGTACATTGAGCATAAAGCAATCAAAGGACAAGCCATAGTAGATCAATTGGCTGATTTCCCAATACAAGATAATGCACCTATTCAAGTTGACATCCCAGATGAGAACCTCATGTATATGACTGAAAGAACATGGAAGATGTTCTTTGATGGATCCTTTATGCAAAATAGTTCAGGAGCTGGTGTTTTTTTTTTCTCCTCATGGGTACATAATCCCTAAGTCTTATAAATTATTGTTCCCATGTACAAACAACATTGCTAAGTATGAAGCTTTAACAAATGGACTTAAGATGGCCATAGAATGGAGAATCACAGAGTTACACATCTATGGGGATTCACAGCTGATAATCAACCAAGTTAATGATGAATATCAAACAAAACATGAGAAAATGGTACCTTACAAGAAAATGGTTGTTTCCTTGAAATGCTACTTCACATTTGTCACATTTTAGCAAATCCCTAGAGTGGAAAACAAAGCAGCTGGCGCTATGGCTACACGTTCTTCACTCCTTCAATTAGAGCAACATGAATCCAAATTTGAATTCCTAGTGGAAGAGCTACATCACCCTATCTATGACTCCCAAGAAAGCCATGCCATTTTTACCCTTGTTGGTCGTGAGGCATCCCGCTATGGTTCCATTTACTCATACCTTCATGATGACATTATACTTGAAACCTTTAACCAATCTAAATGAAGAAATCTTACCCGAAATGCCTCTCCCCATTCCCTTATCGTTGGTGATTTGTATAGGAGGGGTCTTGATGGAACACTTCTTAGATGTTTAGAAAAGGAAGAATCTGACCAAGCGTTAGTTGACATCCATGAGGGCATCTGTGGGGGACATTCCAATGGTCTTGCCATGGCCCAAAGGTTGCTTAGGGTAGGGTACTATTGGCCTACGATGCAGATTGATGTAGTAGCTTTTGCAAAGTCATGTGAAAAGTGTTAAAAACATGGTAACCTGATACATGCTCCAGGAAAGGAGCTCATTCCTTCTATATCTCATTGGCCATTTCAGCACTGGGCCTTTGATCTTGTTGGGAAGATTCATCCCAACTCATCAGGTGGATACAAGTTTATTATCACTTCTACTGATTACTTCACTAAATGGGTAGAAGTTGTCCCATTTTCTGTTGCCTCGGGAAAGACAGTCTCTCTATTCATTTTGAACCATATCATCTGTCAATATGGAGTGCCTTCTGAGATTATCACTGTCAACGGAGGCCAGTTCAAAAATAAGGACATTAAACAACTCTGCATGAAATTCAAGATTAAACAACTTTGGTCTTCCATTTACTTCCCACAAGGAAATGGTCAAGAAGAGACATCAAACAAAACCATTCTTAAAATCTTGCATAGAACAGTCTGTAAGAATGGTAGAGATTGGCATTTACAGATGAATTCGACTTTGTGGGCCTATAGAATGAGTATTCATACTCCTACTAGGGCTAGTCTGTTTGCCCTTGCATATGGCGTTGAAGTAGTGTTACCTTTGGAGGTTGAGATTCCTTCACTTAGATTTTCCCTCACAGGTCTAGTTACAGATGAAGACTACTACACCATGAGACTTAAAAAATTAGAACTTCTAGATGAAAAAAGTCAAGCATCATTTGACCATATGAGGGTTTATCAAAAGCACATGTCCAAAGCTTTCAATAAAAAGGTTCACCCTAGAGAATTCCAAGTGGGAGATCTTGTCCTACGTGAAAATCCTAAGAATGAACAACATAGAGATCAAAAGGGCAAATTTGAACCTAATTGTCTTGGACCTTACATCATTATAGCAGCTTTTGGGTCAGGTGCTTATTTACTGTCTACAGTAGAGGGAGAGCAACTCCTTGATCCTATCAATGTCTTGCACCTGAAGAAGTTCTATCCATGATGCCCATTTTGTCTGGGGGCATCCTTTGTACATAATTATTGATCCTGAAAAAATCCAAAAAAATGATATATTGTCAAGAATTCTAAAAATCAAAAAATGTCCTGAAAAATGATCATCTTAGTGAAAACCTAGCAATAGGCGCTTTGATGTATCTCCAAAAGAATTATATATTCCAAAAATACAAAAAAAATCAAAAAATTAAAAAATTAAAAAAAAAATAGAAAAAGTGCCTTGGTGAAAACCTGGAAACAGGCGCCTTGGTAGCAAAAATTCAAAAAAAATTATAAAAAGTCTTGAAAAAAAGAAGAAAAAATAAAAAATTGAAAAAATAAAAAAATTGTAATCCAAGTGGTGAAAACCTGGAAACAGGCGCTACTTGAGGCCTTTGCACCCCTATTTTTTTAGCGTGTGTCCTTGACACTTAGCCTTTCTCCATCATGCCTTGTCCTTGTTGCCTTATTTTGGAATTAGTCTTTGTCTTTGTCTAGGGGGCATAACTGTGTTAGCTTCAGTCTCTTAGATGCGTTAGTCTTTAGGACACCTCACAAATGGTGTTTTTCAACACTACTCCAGCTGTGTTTTTTAATACAACCCCTGACATCGAGTGTTTTTCAACACTTATCGGTTTGGTCTTACCCAGTTTTTTTTTTCGGTAAAAGGCCAAAGCCCTATATTTTATTAATATTAAAATTAAAAGTTTTTACATAAAACCCCACTCAGTGTAGGCGCTAGTAGGAAAGAGCGGGGTTGAGAAAACCTCTAGCCATGCCCGGGACAAAATTTCTGATACTCATACAAAAATTATACGTGGGCATTCCCATGACTCAAATTTATCAAGATTTTATAAAATACATTCTTTCAGTGGGCATACCCACTGTTCAATTAACATCGAGGAATATAAATCCATAACGGGGATTTTATAGCTGCATTGATTGCTTAGTAGATTTCTGTTTTATTTCTTTGATACATACAATTACATAATTCATCCTGCAAACAATCATTCCTAGTCCTTCAAGAGGAGATTAGATTTGTTGCCAGGACATGAAAAACCTCCTGAAAAGAGAAAAATTCTTCCAACCCATATAATTAGTGGTCAAAAGAAGATATAAAAAGACACCACATATTGAAAAGAGATAATATTACTTTCCTCCAAGGGTGTATCTCGAACACCAATTGCTTTGTTACCACAACATACTCAACCATCCCAAATTTGAGTCTAGATTCTGATTAGGAACTTTAAACTCTAGAAAAAAAACATATAATTCTTGATAGCAGGTTTGTTTTAAACCCAATTTTGTCATGTGGTCTTGCCTGCTGTCAAGCATTCGATCCTTATCCTTGGAACTCAGTATCAGTTAACACAATTAAATTTTTAAACGCAACACTTAATGCTTGAGCTATGTCATGATATCTTCTTTGTGTGCTGACTGTTATTGATTTTTGTTGAGTGTCCTTGTGTAATAAGTCTCTCTATGATGCATAGATAGAGGACTTAGGGCATGGGGCATGTTTTTATTTGCTTTCTTCTTGTGGGTGTGGTCTTGAAACTCTTGAGTGTCTCTTTTTGTTCTCTTGACATACTTAGGAAATTTGAGGCTTCATCCTTGACTATTTTTGCACAACCGTTCTGCTGGTCATCATGGCCTCTATGCCTTGATGCGAGCGTGTTTTTTCTATATTAAATTGGGTAAGCTAATAGTGAATTCATCTTGACCTTTATGTCTTTGATGCTTATGTTAGAATCTTTCCACATCCAATCTGATATAAATCACATTCATATCTTCATAGTTGCACTTGTGACTAGTGATGATTGTGTGATTTTCCGATGTCCGTTAATAATGGCCCAATGATAAAAATAAGTTCCTTAACATTCTCTCATGAATGATGAACACAAAGTCCTATGTTACAGTTTCTCTATTGCAAGTACACCTTTTCACTTTCATGTAGCTTGCATTGTTAGACCTCATGTTAGTTTGCATTTTTAGGCTGCATTATGAGTTTGAGGGGGTTTTTCCTTCATCTTTCTTGTGGCATTTTAATCAACTATGATCATGTTCTCATCTTCATTTCATTATCTTCTTTCGTGATCTCAATCAATTTTTTTCTATCTTAAAGAGTTGATTGATTTTGGGGCATTCTCTCTTAAGGAAAATTTTCTTTCTTCTCTCCATTTCTTTCCATCTCTTCCAAACTTCTATCTTCCATTCGCTTTCACCCTACTTCTTTTCTTCTAATTCAACCTTGGGGCATAATATTTCATGCTTAATGATCTACCTTGGTTCTGTGATCCTTATATCTTTCATCTTACATTAAGAACCTTATCTTTAGTTTGATTTGATCAAATTTATCAATTTCCTATTTCTCCTCTATCTCATTTCGATTTTGATCATGAGGGTGCAATACCTATCAAAATTCAATCCTTGATTCATCTTTATCAATCCTATCAATCGCTCCTCTTTTTTTTTTTATGAATAGTGCCTTTTCAATTAATAAAATATCAAAGTTACATATCCACAAAAAAGGGGCCAGGGGATATAGAAATCACCCCGCAGAGTTCACACGACCAAGCCAGAAACAGAATACAACTATTCATAAAAAAAAATAGGCATAAAGTCATTAAGTAGCAAGAGTAGTGGCAGAAGGAGGAGGATCTTTATCATCAGAAACCCACACATCATTGGGGTTAATAGGAGGGTTGGGGAGTGACCATCCATCATCTTCAGCTTCTTCTTTATCTTTATCTTTTGCCCTGAGTGGAGAAATGGCTAAAGCCAGGTGGGGAAACTTGGAAGAGGTGGCAAGATGCCAATCAAAGCCATGACGAGAACCAAGAGCATCAAGAGGGGTGGACTGAGCTAGAGCTGGAGACCACCCAGAAGTACAAAGAGGTGGACAAGTTGAGCGGTGCCACCAACCATTGCCGCCAACTCTCAGAGAGTGGTGGCGGGGTGCCTGAGACCGCAGGGTGCATGAGCGGCACGCCAAGGAGTTGCGCCCATGGCGCGACCTCTGGGAGGAGTACCTTAAGCAAAAAAGGCATCAAGAGGAACCCTGACAATAGTGTAGGGAGAATTACCCCAATGATTGAGAAGCTCCTGTAGGTGAGCCACTTCCAGAGCCACTTTATATGCTTGAACTTGAATCTGCATCATAACATTATTACAAATGCAAGCCTTGTTATACAGAGCAACATTCGTATCAAGAAAGCTGTGAGAAAAAATAACAGAATTCCTATCTTTCCATAAAGTGAACAAAATCTCCATCCTGAAAGTATGCCAAATCTGGGTAAACTTGGAGGGAAGTCTAGGAGAATCTCCTAAGACAATCACGTGCTAGGAAAAAGGCTCAGGCCGAAAGGGCTTGAAGAAATCATGAATCCAAATACTATTGAGCTCTCCTACAAAACTAGAAGATGTGCAAGAAAGACTCAGGGTGACCACAGAAAGGACATTGAGGGTCATGAACACCCAGATGTTTGAGCCTAGGGCCAACTGGGAGCCCTTGAAAAAGTAGACACTAAGAAAAAAGAGCCATTTTGGGCTCTGTAATGGCAGCCCAGATGGTTTGAAAGCGAGAGCTTCAGTGACAAGTGGAAGAATGAAGATGCCATCTCTGATTAAGTGTATCAACCATCAGAAGATGGGGGGACAAACACCTATAACCTAGCCTTGGTTTGTAATTGCTGAAAGGCGTGGCAGGATACCATTTCCAATTCTGCCACCAGGGCCTGACAGTCTAAATACCAATCTTATGAAGCAAATTGGTAGGAATTGCAGAAACCAAAAGATCAAAATTCTAGTGATCAGAGTGAGCCAAATGATATTGAACCTGCATATCCTCCCATGAATGGAGACCCATAGAGGCTCTAGAGAAGATGTCCTTGGGTGTCTAGATGCCACATTTGAAAAAATGTAGAGCACTAGTCCCTTGAGTCTTGGGCAGGGGTATGCCTTGAATAGAAAAAAATGGAGACCACCAAAGGCTCTACTGATTGAAAGAAAGACCATTGTGAAAGGCATCACCATCCCAATGGAGCCAGGGCTTAATAGCTTCCCAAGCTTTTCAAATGCTCTTGATGATGAAGGTACCCTGAATTTGAATAGGTTCTTTCATAGTGAGCAAGGTCTCGAGACCAATTCCCTTCCAAGTCGGCCTGTGAACTAGGAATCTAGAAGAGATGCAGTGCCTGACAAGAATTTTATAGGTCTCATCACCAGTAAGAGCATGGATAATCCACTTCACACAGAGAGCATGCCCCTATCTCTGAGTGGAGAGAAGGCCAAGGCCTCTAGAATCACGAGGAAGGCAATAGAACTCCCAGGCAACCCTATGAAACCCATGGCCATCAGCACTAGAGGCCCAAAGAAAATCTCTGAGCAGATGTTACAGCTTGAGATAAGAAGCTTTAGAGGGAGCCCAACATGAGGAGTAGTAGACATGAGTAGCAGCCAACACTTTGGAGCAAATCTAAAATTTCCCAGCAAGAGAAAGAGGCTTGCAGATCTAATATTGCATCTTTTTTTCAATCTTGGCAATCACAACATTCCATAAATCCATAGAGGAGCCATGGAAACCAAACAGAATGCCCAGGAAGCGGAAAACTTTCCCATGCTGAACCCATTTCTAGCCAAAATTATTAAGCCAGGTAGGGGCTGGAAGAAAAGACTGTCTGAAACAAAGAGTTTTAGACCATTGGATAGCAGATCCAGAGGCTTGACAAAAGGTGTCCAGGCACTGCAAGGCATTGGAGATGTTCTCCTCATCCTCAATAAGAGTGAGAAATGAGTCATCAACAAAGTGACCATTAACAAGCTGGGAAGAGGAATAAGGAAGGGAAATGCCACAAACCAAACCAAAGGAAACAAAGTTGGCAAGCAAATACCCAAAGCCTTCAGCAACAAGCACATATAAGGCAGGAGCCAGCAGACAACCTTGCCAGATGGATCTAAAAAGCCCAAAAGTATCAGATTGAGACCCGTTGATGGTAATGCATGCAGAGAAATCACCAAAAAGAATTTCCATAGATTGCAGGAAGTGAGGACCGAACCCAAGAGCTTGAAGCATAGCAAGAATAAAAGTCCATTCAATGCGGTCATAGGCTTTAGCAAAATCAATTTTGAGGAACAGCGTAGCCTGTTTAGATTGGCGAGCCCATTCCAGATTGGTGAGCCCATTCCATCCCTTCCTAGACAGCAATAATGTTGTCAAGAATATACTTGGATTTAATAAAACCAGTTTGTTCAAGGCAGACAATAAGAGGAAGGAGATGTCTGATTTTAAGAGCTAACACTTTGGCAATTATATTGTAGGAGACGTTCAACAAGGTGATGGGCCTCCAGTTGTAGATATCCTCTGGATCACTAGATTTAGGTATGAATTTGATATTCCCTTTATTAATTAAAGTACCCAAACTTTTATTGTGAAATTCCTCGAGCTAGACTTTGTGCAGGTCAGGACCAACAGCATCCCAAAGGTGTTTGTAGAACTCGTAGGGGAAGCCATCGCATCCTGGAGATTTATCATTGGCCATAGAAAAAGCCGCTTCTCTGAGGTCAAAGATGGTAAGAAATTGCTCACAAAAGGTGTAATTCCCACCCTAGCATCTCCCTATGACATGAATTTTGCTTTGACACTTTGGATTTTATGATGGAATATGATTATTATTTAGTTAACATTTTATGAGCCATTTGAGCATATATATTTGGTTACTGCAGTTTATTTGGAAATATTAAAATAGCATTTAATGATGAATGGTTAGAAATGAACTATCTGTAAAATGTTTTACATTGATTTGTGTTATGATGTTTATATTAGGATCTAACCCTACTAACCCTATTATGATTTGACATTTACTGGTTGATGTGAGTGTAGGATGAGGAGGGGCAGTCGTAGTAACTCTTACAGGAGATCCACACGATGTCGCACTCTCCCTCCTTGTTTGCTACTTCCTATTTATATATATATATTTGTATATGCATATTTTTTGGTGATGTAGGATGCAGGTACCAGGCATCGTCTCCACCTGGCTACACAGGTCTGAGCATGCCTTCAAAATCCTCGAACTGTTGATGTGTGGAGATTTAACCAAGATACTCTCAAGTTTACCCTTGGACTTAGAATTCTGTTTAGGGAGTTATCCTTGTTGGGGTAGTAGAATTCAATTTATGTTATAGACTTGATTTAATGTAAGTCTGAGTTTAAGCTATGAGTTAGAATTAATTGTTTTATATGCATAATAAATAATTATGGTATAATTGTTTGTATTTAATATAGGTATGTGTATATGTGGGTGCACACGCATATATCCATGCTTATATAAACAAAAATA
>MU224814.1:116422-136627 GCA_018584345.1 Thuja plicata | reverse complement strand
ATGCAAAAAAAATGAGGTTGATATAGTACAAAAATTCAAGCATAGCTCCCCATTAGGTAATTCCAAATGGATTATGCAATTCAATGTAACATATTGCACTGCAATACATATACTATTCCCATTTACAAATAATTAGTCAATTTTTCACCATTGTATGCTACTCACCCTTTGAAAACAATGAAAAATGGAATACAATGGATAAATTAAAAACAAAAATATATTTATAAAGATTAACATATGTCTAGTTACAATCTACCTAATACATCTGCAAAATTGGCCTTCAAAACCTTCAAGTCATTAACCCAAGTGTTCAGTAGGTTATCAAGGATAAGTATATGTCTATGTAGAAATTATGCAAGCTCTTCCAATCCTTCTACAATGAATTGAATAGGAGAGACCAACACTATTCCAGCCTCTTTAACACCTTTTTGAAAAACCTCCAACTTAGGAATCTATAGACTCTATAACTCTATTAAGTTTGCAATCCATTATTCCTGCTCACCCCTATAAGTCTTAAGCTTATGATTGATTTCAATGACATATTGAGCTCCAAAACTTGTAGCTAAACCATTGATAGGATCAAATTTAGTTTACAATAGCCTTAGCTCCTTTTGAGCTTCACATATCTTTATATCTAATACCTTTAAACATTGTGAAAAATTAGAAATTGAGGTAAGAATCCTACCACCTTCAGTTAGAGAATATTTCAACCTATACACTCCCATTGTTAAGGTGTTTATGTCAAGTACAATATATTGAAACAATATTTCAGACCTCTTCCTTTCATAAGATCTTTCTTCTCTCATTATTGTAGCATCCTCTATTCTTTGCATTTTCTCTTTACTAGCTATGGAAAATTTACCTGACTATTTAATTGGCATGGCCTCATCATCATACTTTTCTTCATGCACTAAGTGAGATAGTATATCTCTTGCAGTTAGTATAACCTATGTGTCTTCTTTCATCTTCTCTTTCTTTTCTTTAGACTTAATATCCATAGCAATATCTATCATTTCCTTAGGACTCATAGTACTCAAATAAATTTTCCCTTTAATAGCTGGTATTTCTTCATCCAATCTAACAGCACTAGAAGAAATTGACTAAAACATTATTACCTTTTATGTCTCCTTATCTTTGGTCTTTCCCTTATGTTCATCTTTAACTTCTTCATTTTCCACCTATTGCCTCCATCACTGGTGCCTGTTGCAGTTGATCATCTATAGGTGTTTCAATTGATGCATCATTGGTCATATCCTGACCAGTTCCTCTATTCCTTGTCTCCTTTTCTTTTTGTTCTTAAGTGTCCTCGAGTGATTCTTGTTATTGCTCTGTACTGTCCCTTTGTTCTTTAGGAATATCCATGACACAAACATCACCTATGGTGTCCATAGTGTCCTTGGGCTCATCGTAATAATCATTATCAATTGTGATCTTCACACCATTTATGGTCCACTCTTCTTCAGTGAGCTCAATTTTTTCTATCTCAATCTTTCCTCCTTGCTCTTGTTCCTCTTCAAATTCTTCATGTTCTTCATCATTTTTTTCCTCAACAAGACCTAAGTGCTTCTTCAAAATGCTTTCTATTTCATCTTGCACTAATTGAGAATCACCAACCAATAGTCTTATAATTCTTGTCCTAATCTTGAATGAAGGTTTGAATTTCTTACCTTTAATTTCCTCTTTTGACATTTCCATTTTTTATTGGGGTAATAAATATTCTATTATTTCTTTGTCTTTCTTTAATACTTCCATCCAGCTAACTTCAATTTTATAATATAAAGAGGTAAGAATTTGTCCTTGCAATTGAATAAGGACCTGACTTAACCTATTCTTACTTTCTACAAAAGCATCTTCAATTTTCCTTTCATTTTCCTCATTAAAATTGTCATAATACTTGTTGACATCAACAAGTACACCCCACTTCTTGACTTTATGAATGATCTTATCAATAGAAATAAAATTTCTCAAGTTAGGTTTAACAGATTTAATGGTGGGGGCACCAATCTGTTTAGATTTCTTACCTTGAGCCTTATATTTTTCTTCTACTTCTAACCATGTTCCTTCAGCTTCCTCTTGTACTTATTTGTACCTTTTTTCCTTCTCTTTTTTCCTCTTTCCAGCAACCTTTGTTATAGAAGCCTCCTTTTCTTTTGTGGACTCAGGTTATGCTCGCTTTCCTAATCTTCTTACTAGAATCTTAGTTGGAGGAGAGGGTTTATCATTCTTTACTATTGTAGCACTCCATGTCTTCCTACCGGCTGCGACCGATTATAGAAGACATAACTTCATCATCTTCTACTTCAAAATCTATTTCTGATGTGCCTTCTTTCTCAACTTAATACCTTTCCCTAGCATTTTTAATATCTTTCTGTGTGAATCCTTTCTTTAGAGAAAATTGTTCAACCTCCTTCCTAATTTTATTCTCTATTATCGGTTAGCTCAATTTGCTATGGAATTCCTTTCTCTTCTTTTTAGAGGTTCCAAACATGGGAGTATTTGGATCAAATGGCTTGGATAAAAGATCTTCAACATGTAAGGCTAACAAATATGCATCTTCATCATTACCCAAAGGCATGACCCATGAGGTCCTAGGTAAAACTAGTTTCATTTGACAAGTATCAATATCTACCATGAAGCAAATATCGTCTCATACTTCTCAATAATATCATCCAATATCCTCTGTCTCTTATGTATTTTCATCTAAAAATTCTTCAAATAACCCCATACCTTCTCAATGAAATCATTCCCAAGCACTCTAGCACAATTTCTCATTTGGATAACTGTTAGTGTGTCATCTCACTAGGTAACTTAACCAATACAGGGGAAAGAAATGAAAGTAGAAAATTAGACCCATAACAAATTGACCATATTAGAATACTTGCCTTTTATCTTTCTTAATCTTCTCAAAGTTTATAAATAGTTGATCTCTCATCGCAACACACAATTCATACTCTACATCTTCCTTCACCATCTTATATGCACTAAGAATTACAGTAATAGGCGCATTGTTGATTCTTCTTGAGTAGAACACTTTGTATCCAATCACCATGGATGAAAATATTACATTTATAACAAGGATATAATTGTTTATCATCACTCTCTTGTCCCACTTTTATTTTGTTAAATTTGTGACTATATCTTGTGGGATTGATCTCAATTGCAGTATCACTACAGTACCACAGAAACCTGTTACTATATGTATAACTTCCTTAGGTATCCTATATGGTTAGTCAAGCCACATGAATTCATCATTAACCTTAATTAATACATAT
This sequence comes from Thuja plicata, assembly GCA_018584345.1. Classification (NCBI taxonomy): domain Eukaryota; kingdom Viridiplantae; phylum Streptophyta; class Pinopsida; order Cupressales; family Cupressaceae; genus Thuja; species Thuja plicata. The sequence goes on along the minus strand of MU224814.1, from coordinate 133,355 downwards.
ATGACATGTTCTTCATCAAAGCAAGAAGTAAATTTAATATCACATATTCAAAACCCTCGTCAGTGATCACTCTGTGTTCATCCTTTAGCACCAGATTGTTACACAACTTTTCATACAGTAAATGGATGTGCGATTCACCAAAATATTAAATCTTGCAATTGATATATGAGCTAAAATATTATATGTGCATCACTCTGTAGGGTACAATGGTTAGAGTACCCTTTGGATCATCCTCAACTGACTTTTATGGGGGATTTTTGAATTCAGGCCTAGGTTTCTCACTCACCTTATCTTCTTCAAATTTAGAAGGAAAGTGTTTCACATATTAAAAACCCTTATCAACAAACACACTATGTTCATCCTTTAGAACCAGATTGTTACACAAAATTCCATACAATGAATGGATGTGTTATTCACACAAATATTCAATCCTGCAATGGATATATGACCTAACATCTTCTATGTACATCACTCTGTAGGGTACACTAGTTAGGTAACCCTTTGGATCATCCTCAACTGAATTATATGGATACATTTTGAATTTAGGCCTAGGTTTGTTAGTGATCTCAACAATGAAAGGTGTATCCATCCTTCCAAGAAAAAATTCAAGCACAAAATTCTTGATAAATACCTCTTAAGTCACCTCTTGATGAACATCTCAAGCCCTTGCAAATTTATTCACCAAAATCACTTCAAAATCTTTTGTAATCATTTCAATTGCTATTAGTTTTCTCAAACTTCACTTCTATCACTCCTAGCCATCACTCTTGAATGCATAGGTGCAAAATAAGATCTAAAATCACTTTTTATCTTTCGCCATTCCTTAATCATTAAATGCATCACCAGTTGATATCAAACAACATATACCTTCTAGAATCTTGTTTGCGGTCAACCTTATCTCCATGCAGTTAAACAAAAAATTATAAAAGACTAAAAAACAACCATATGCCTCTAAATATGCAAGTAAAACTTACCGCACATGCATCTATGGGGTCATCTATAGATTCAACAATGCTTTCTCCTCCTAAGTCAAAAGTGACCTAGTTCGATGATGAATTCTCTACACCTGGTGAAGTGAAGGCATTATATTTTGCCATTAGTATACACAAGGAAAAATATGATATACACCATCGATTTTCAATACACCGATAGATAAGGCACAACACTACCCGATGCCAAGGTTACCTGATACTGCTAAGTACAAAGCATCCCGACAAACACTATTTAGTGTTACCCGATGACAAAAAGGTTAAAGGAACCCAATGAGTAACAACAATGCAACCCAATAGAATAACAAGGAGAGGAACCCGATAGATGAAGGGAACCCGATGAAAAGTTCAACAAAGGAACACCCACAGACTTTCAGTTCAACCTGACGACCAAGAATCGACAGTCAGTTACATCCCACAAAAAGTGGATTTGACTTTCCATGTTAGATAAATCACTGAACTTGTATATATAGCTTCTTGATTTGTTTTATATTCATTATGTGCAGAGGAAGCAATGTAATTAATATTTTTTTAATCAGTTTTATTGTTTTAAAACATGAGAACTAAATATCAAGGTCAAGTTGTAAACCTTGGTTCTAGAGTTAACATTGTAAAGTGTGATTCTAGAATAGGTCAAATACTCTATAAATAGATGCTCAATCTATTGTGTACATGTTGTTTTTCGATGATTATTGTAGCCACTCAGAGCATCTAAGGAATAGACAAAGATTTCATTCACAAGAACATAAATGGATCAATCAGTTTCAAGAATAAGAACACAGGCTACCGATGAGCAGAGAAAGGTATTAATCAATCACTATAGGTGATATTTATATTCTGAGAGCTTTAATGGATCTGTGATCAGCAATTTTAGATTGCATATAGTTAGGTCAAACATTTTTACTCATTCTAACAAGTGTAGTACACTTAAGAAATCCTTTGAAGAAAGGTGGACTTAATAGTCCTATTGTAAATCTCTTAACCGAGTGCACACTTAAATCAATGTTGCTAAAACTCTTAATAGAGTAGATCTTAACTGGTCTCCACCTTAATACTCCTAACAAGGTAGATCATTAGAAGTGATCAATTGTAAGCCTTTACTGGCTCCCTTCCATTCTACAGATAGTGAAGTTTTGTGGGTGCCATCCCCACCACATTTTTTACTTCCTAATAGGAGTTTTCTAAGATATCATATCTTGTGTTATGTGTATATTACTTTCATGAATATTTAAATGAATGTTGAAAACCATTAAAGATTATGAATGAACAATACATGCATAAGAAAGAACAACAATAATGGTCGGTAATATAGTAAAGAATGATTGCTAATGATGAATGGTTAAAAGAGTTAAAAGTTTTAGAGGTACTGATTCACCCCTCCCGTCTTAGTACTACTTCCCATTAATTCCAACAATTGGTATCAGAGCTAAGTCTCTTCTTGGAAAAGCTTAAAGGCTTAAGAGAAAAGATCATACAATGGAGAAGTATGAACTTGATAAGAATATTAAGAATAAAAATCTTGAGATATAGAGGTTCAATGAACACTATAAAGAAGCGAGAATAAAGATGAGAGAGTTTCTAGATGAGAGGAAAGGTATGGCAATCTAGAGCAATGAAAAATATTATCAAGAAGAAGAGATCCCAGATTTCTTTGAATCTTCAGGATCAAATACAAGTAATACATTAGATACATCAGAAGAGAACATAAAAAATCTGAAGGAGATCAATCAACATCTAATAAAGAAAATAAAGATACTGCAAATCGGTCAAGAAACCCAAATGGTAAGAATGATTGATGTGATGAGTTCTGCTAGACAAGCTGAAACAGAAAGAACATTAGCCATTGATGACAGAAGGAAGATTATAGAGAAACTACGAGAAAGGGAATTAGAAATTCAAAGACATGTTGAGCATCACCATGATCTTATAAATCAAATTATTCTTATGAGTCACTTAGAAGAAAACAAAAGAAATGTGGAACTCATTGAAAGAATATAGATTATCAGTGAACTAAGAGAAGAGAATGAGAAATAGAAGCATGAGGTTATAATTTAGCAACAACATAATAAAGTTATTAGAAAGGTTGAAGAGAGAAACAAAAGGATGGATGATTTTCTTGAAGGACAATGAAGAGTCAACAACAACAACGGTCTAGGCTTTACCAAAAGTGGAGAATCATCAAATAAATAAAATTCAAAGAATGTCTAGAAAAATCCAAGACCAAGAAAGCTCACATGCAAGAACTATGGAAAACAAGGCCACACATCAAATGTATGCAGACGTAAAATGAAAGGTATTCCCAAATCTACATCTCCATTCATAGGATTATGTTATACATGTAAGAAGAAATGACATAAAGCTTATGAATTCAAGTATAAGATAGAACAAACAAAGAAGGAAACCTACATGGACAAATACTTTCCTATATGCAAGATGAATGGGCACACATCTGTAGAATGCTGGAAAAAGAAAAGGTAAGCATGGCAGCCTAAAGGTCAAGAAATCCCTTATCAACCAAAGAGAATCGGTAATCAATATGTATGGGACTAGAATACATGTAAAAATTGCACAACATGTGGTAGATATGGTCACATTGCTGCAAACTTCATGAGGACATGAACCAAAAAATCTAGAGGATGAGAAAACCCCGAAATGGCATGCTTACACTGTCATAAAGTTGGTCATCTCAAGAAAGATTTCAAAGACTGAATGACAAAGAAAAGCACCTATCCCAATGGAAACACCATTGAAGATATCCGAAGGGATAGAGATAAAATGTGGAGAAAATCTTCAAGCAATGATGAAGCTAGACCAAGCACTACAAATGGTGACACCCCATCCAATGGATCTGGTGACATCACCAACCCCACTTAAGGTGAACAAGTAAGTATGGAACTACATTACACCAAGTCGTAATTTGCATCAGTTCCAATATGCAATTGATAGATATTTAAAATCTCCATGAATAAAGATGCATATTATGTTACTTGTTAAAATTATGAGAAATCACCCTCATCGGTATAGACATACCAAAAATCATCGATGAACATAATGGATGAGCTGTCTACACTTACCGAAAATTATCGGTCAACACATAAAAGTGGCTAAGTTGTGAATGTAACCCGACACCCGCTGGTAAGAAAGCAAAGTTACAAAGTTATCACAATAGAATACCAATATCCATAGGTAAAAGAAACATTGTTAAATAGCTATCCCAAGAAAATTGACGATGATTTTTAAAAGTATTCCCGACGAACTTCATCTTCATGTCTCGATGAGTCATTGAGCATTTATTGTAGACTTAGGGAAAAAAGGTTTATAAATAGATGATGGGACAACTTCATTTTGCACCCGCGATTTGAAGAGAAAACAAGAGTGAAAATAGAGCTATTGAAGAATAGAAAGCAGAGTGTCCTCAAATAGATCCTAGCACATAGCAAGAAGATCATTCAACTTTATCATGGATCAAAGTAAGTACCGAGGGCACCAAAATTTCTCTATCGCTATTTTCCAAGAAAGCCCTAAAACTTGAAAAACAATGGCAACCACCTCAAGAACCGCTAAGATCAAGAATGATAGATGGAATGTGGTTAAGTTGATTAAGAATAGCACTTGTATAGAGACCAAATACAAGATATGCCCAAAGACTGCATCGCAACCTGATGAAACTGACACATTCTCTAAGATACCACCTAGGGTTTTGCTCATAGAAGACGTTAGGTCTTATATTTACTGCAAAATTACTGAGATAGGTGATCTTGAGATGGATGAAACTTATAAGAAGCTTTGTGACGTAGAAGGAAATATAAAAGATGAACATAAGCATCTGCAAGTAAAGGGAATAACCAATGCCCTACATTTCCCAAGGAACTTCAAAACCGATTGGATCAGGTTGGTTCTTAGCAGAATGCATGACAAGAAGTTGTGGTTGGATCAACCCAAAAAGATCAGCAAGGATGTCCTTCATATTGTCACTGGTTATCCAATAACTGACAAGCCCAAGGCACATAAGCATCCTTCAAGTCCAAAATTTGAAAAGCTGAAAAAAAATTAATGGGACAACATAGGTCTTAAAGTAAACACCATCACTGATGAAGAACTAAAATTCAGTGCATGTGTGATTGGTTACAAAATCTTTCAGGCAAGTAGGTTGGACAGTATATCTTCAACATCAGTTAGCATTTCCTACAAGATAGTGACCAAGGGCATACATATGAATCTATGTGAGATCCTGCTTAAACAACTTGATGAGAACATGCACACAATCAGGTCTGCAAAGATTAACACATGTAAGTTTGGATCACTTATCATGTCTATCTTTTTCTATTTTCATGAATACTTTCATTAAGTAGGAAAAGTGAAATGGGAAACTACAAAACCGGTAACACAATAAATTAGTGAACTGATTAAGTCACTAGGAGACAATTTTGAATATGTTATGACTGCATAATTCCTTGAGTTCAAGGAAAGGATGATGGAAAGAACAAGGATCCCCAAGCAACTAATAGAAAAAATAAGAATGAAATATGTTTTATGGTGGACACTGATTTCACCCACATCAAACCAATTGTGCCAAGGACAGCTTGGCTAACACCACTGGATTATGAGATCAATATAGATCAGGCTACAAATGCAATTTATGGATTAATCAATGAGCCTATTGACAAAAAACAACCTAGGTTTGGAACCTATGAAGAGGCCAGATCAAAGATAAAATGAGGCCTAAAAATCAAGAAGGTTGTTAACAAGAAAGACAAGATGGTCAAGAATTTTAAAAAGATTTTATCGGTCAATGAGGAGGAACAAGATCAACCAGAGGAAACTAATGAATAGGGCACCATCGATGAAGGAAATGAGGAACAAATATCAGACTCTGAGAAAATTGAATATGATACACCTCCACGTCCTACAAAGAAGCAGAGGACAAGGAGTCAAACTGCTAACATTAACACTACTCGTATCAATAAAGGCCAAGTAAGGACCTATAAAAGGAAGCAACCTGCAAGGAAATCAAGACCAGAAACTATGAAGGCTACACATCCAAAGAGGAGAAAAATATTATTAAGGACTAAGGATAACATTGAGGACTCAAAAGATGATGGGCCCGATGTGGTGAAGAAGAATTTCAGGAATCAAACTGTTGATGAAGTGGCTAAACATATTGCTGCATCTGGCACCATGTCTGACAAGAAAATTAGAAATGGGATACACTAAAACTAGAGGACCAGAATCAAATACAAGATGCCATCATACAGTCAATGATCAAACACAAATACGTACCATCTAAATTCATCAATAAAATACCAAAAGAGCTGGGTAAGAGATTGTCTCAACAATGGTCATATGCTCTACAGACTGAAAGAGAAGCAAGGGAGAGGGTACTTGTAAAACTAATGCCTCCCAAATAAAAATTGAAGAAATAAAAGAAATTATGAAGAAATATTAAAGCAAGTTTGTAGCCAAATTAAGGGCTTACAAAGTGCTTGAAGATAAGTTCATAGAGCTGGACACAATGACTGAAACAAAGTGGAGACAACTCCTAGATCCTCTAGTAGAGTTAGTAATTCATGAGAAGCAACCCATTCCCACCAACACGCCTCATAAAGAGGAGGAGAAAGACAAGGTAAGTCCTTAGCCCATTACTTTGGATAATAAAGAAGACATGGAGAAAATTGATTTGGACAAGGTTATGGATGGTCTTGAAATTCAAGACATCACACATTATGACTCTGATAAAGATCCAAAGAAAAATGATGATGTAATATTCATTACACTAAAGGATTAGGGACAACAACAAGATTTGAAGACTTCAGATGATAAAGATATGAATGTTGTTGATGAGACATGGAAAGACACATTAGTCATGGACTTAACAGAACCAGACCTTGCAGAGAAGATACAAAAAGATGAGGATGTCACTGCTCAAAAAGATCTAACCGATGAGAAGGACACCACTATAGATATAGCCCAAGCTACCACTCAAAGAAATATGCCTGTATTAATGAAGGAAATAAATAAACTAGAGAGTAATGATAGATCTATTGTAGAAGAAACAAGCACACCTGAGGACAAGGGTGATGGACAAGCAAAGGAAACCACAAATACCACAAAGGATACAACTGTAGAGCAAGCTGTAATCGATGATCAAAAAGATAAATCTACTGATCAAAATAAAGAAGAAACACAAAAGGAAGAAGGGGACACAAAAAAAGAAAAAGGTGAAGAAGAAAAGCAAGATGAGCTGGAAAAGAAATCAGAAGAAAAATCTGCAAGGACACCAAAGGTTGATGGAGAGACATCTTCACAAAACCAATAGGTGCACCCTGAGTAGAAGAAACAAGAAGCATCTTCTATAAAGCCTTCACCAAGCACTTCAGAGAGACAAATGAACTAGCAATGGTAGTTCATACATCTGCATCTCCACAAGTCTCAAAGAAGAAGAAGAACAAGCATAAGAATCTAGTAACCCTGGATGAAATCATTGAGATCCCAGTTTGTGATTGGAGAACATTGGATCCAACTGAATTGACCAAGTATGAAAAACTCTGTAAGAGAAAATCTATGCAAGACAAGCTAAGGAAAGCAATAAAGGAGGCAAAGGTACTGGAAGTAGCAAGAGGTATACTTCAACAAATAGTACCACATGTAGACATTGATGAGAATGCAACAATGCTAGATCAATTGGTGGTACTCAGAGATGCAACAACATCTCAGAACATTGATGCTGAGAAGGTCATGGAAGAAAGACTTGAACAGAACTATGAGTTCAAGCTAGCCGAGAAGATAAGCTATGAAGTGGCATTGAAAAAGGTAAAGCTTTCTAAATTGGTAAGCACAATTGATCCAATCATCTCAGAAGCTATTACTTTGATACAAAAATTATGCACACTTGATCAAATCACACAGGAGTACACCGACAAGATAGGACAAATAGATGTTGATCTTAAGACAAGTGCACAAGGTCTCACAAATAATGAAGAGGCAATAAAATTGCTGAATAAGCAACTGAAATAGGCTTGGAAATTGAGGCAAGACATTGAGATTGCTGAAATGAAGTACATAGATGAGGTATATGAGCTACAAAATCAACTATTACTAGAACTCACACTGCTACAACAACATATGATAGAGGCAAAAACACTAATTGCCACCCCAGAAATGTCTGTCCTAGACAAAATTTATGATATGCATGCACGACTAGAGCTAGAGAACATGGCACTTGAACTACTACAAGAAAAATGGGAGAAATTGCTAGAGAATATCAAGACAACCCATTCCCATATTCTTGACACTTTGTAACTTACACATTTTTGTCACAATTCTTGGAATTTTATAAGTTGTACATTTTTGTCATGGGTATCAAAGAAAGGGGGAAATGATATGTTCCAATCACCTTAGTTAAAAGGGGGAAATGATATGTATAGTAAAAGAAAGCAAAAATAAAAGAAGAAAATAATATGTACATATAGAGCAAAGAACAAAGAATGTATAGTATACATGTACATATACTTATACTATACTGATGCATATAGTTAGGGGGAGTCATATGATGACAAGGATATAGACATGGTATATATACTAAACACTTTAGTATTTTGCACATATCAGTTTTTGATACTAATGTCAAAGGGGGAGATTGAAGGCATTATATTTTTTCATTAGTATACACAAGGAAAAACATGATATACACCATAATTTTTTACTACACCGACAGACAGGTCACAATAATACCCAACGTGAAGGTTACCTGATACTGCCAAGTACAAAGCATCCTGACAAACACTATTCAGTGTTACCCGATGACAAAAAGGTTAAAGGAACCCGACAAGTAACAACATTGCAACCCAACAGAACAACAAAGAGAGGAACCCGACAGATGAAGTGAACCCAACAAACAGTTCAACAAAGGAACACCAACAAACTTTCATTTCAACCCAACAATCAAGAACCGACAGTCAGTTACATCCCAAAAAAATTTGATCTGAATTTCCACGTTAGATAAATCACTAAAGTTGTATATATAGCTTCTTGATTTGTTTTATATTCATTATGTGCAGAGGAAGAAATGTAATTAATATTTTTTTAATCAGTTTTACTATTTTAAAACATGTGAACTAAAGATCAAGGTCAAGTTGTAAACCTTGGATCTAGAGTTAACATTGTAAAGGGTGATGCTAGAATAGGTCAGATACTCTATAAATAGATGCTCAATCTATTTTGAACATGTTTTTTTTCAATGATGATTGTAGCCACTGAGAGCATCTAAGGACCAGACATAGATTTCATGCACACGAACAAAAACTGATCAATCAATTTCAAGAACAAGAACACAGGCTACCGATGAGCAGAGAAAGGTATTAATCAATCACTATAGGTGATATTTATATTTTGAGAGCTTTAATGGGTCTTTGATTAAAAATTTTAGATTGCGTACAGTCATGTCAAACATTTTTACTCATTGTAACAAGTTTAGTACACTTAAGAAATCTTTTCAAGAAAGGTGGACTTAATAGTCCTATTGTAAATCTCTTAATCGAGTGCACACTTAAATAGGTGTTGCTAAATCTCTTAACAAAGTAGATCTTAACCGGTCTCCACCTTAATACTCCTAACAGGGTAGATCATTAGAAGTGATCAATTGTAAGCCTTTACCGGATCCCTTCCATTTTGCAGATAGTGAAGTTTTGTGTGTACCATCCCCATCGCAATTTTTCCTTCTTCACAATAGTTTTCTGCGATATCATATCTTGTGTTATGTGTTTATTACTTTCACGAATGTTTCTATGAATGTTGCAAATCATTAAAGATTATGAATGGACAATACATGAATAAGAAAGAACAACAGTAATGGTCGTTAATACAGTAAAGAATGATTGCTAATGATGAATGGTGAAAAGAATTAAAAGTTTTAGAGGTACTGATTCACCCCTCCCCTCTAAGTACTACTTCCCATTAATTCCAACATGAAGATGTGGAATCCTCATACGGTTTGCTTTCACTTTTCTTTGTCCAAATATTACTCATCTTATTCTTGATATTTTCAATATTCATAATTTTCTTACCCTTTTTCTTATTTGACTAATTAACCGGTTGGTTCATCTTATTGTTCCTTTCTCTACAAAACCTTGCAATGTGTTATATCTTGTGGAAATGAAAATATGCCATACCATTTGATCTCTAAAGTCCTTCATTGCCTCTATTTGTCATGAATCTACAGTTGATCGCCAAGTGACCATAATTGTGACAATGTGAACAAGTAACATCCACCAGTTCTCATTCTAAGTAGGACCTAGTTATTTTACTTGTAACCATTGATTATTCAACCTTTTCTTTCACTCATTAGCTCTATGACCATATTTGTTGAAATTGTAACAATTATCATGAAAATTACTTGGTCTATCATGAGATCTAATACTTGGAACACTACATTTAATACTTTTCTTGCATACATTACCATTTTGTCAAACCTTCTGACAATTGAAACTAACTGGTTTATAATATCTCTTACCGGATTTTCTTTCATTCACATTAGGTGTAGTCTTGATATCTTGACTGGTCCTTTTGGCACCTAAAGATTAACCAACCTCATAACTGGTGTAGCCTAGATTCTTGAGTTGTTCATCAAGTTTTGGAGAAATTTCATTAAACTTCTTGAGTAAATCATTTGCAACCTTCAATTCTTCTTTTAGTTTCTCATTTACATTTCTTAGAATTTCATTCTTCCTTAGGGCTTCTTGATTCTCTTCATTTGTCTCATGTAGATGTGCATGTAATATACCAACCTCTTGTTCATATTTGAAGATCTTATCCACCTTATCTTTTAGGGATTCATCTTTGGCTTTCAGGGACCCCTCTAAAATTTTCTTAGCTCCTTCTATTGCCTTCCTTGCTTATATTTATTCATGAGAATTCTGATTGACAAAGCTTCTAACTCTCTTTTGATGTTCTTCTTTTCTTTATGTAGCTTATCATTTTCCTGAGAAAATTCTTACAAAGTTTCTCTAGATTCCTTAGATCCAATTTGTTCATATAATTCCTCAAGTTGATGAATAATTTCATGCCTCTTTTCTCTTCACTGTGAGAGTTGTTTGTTTAGCCTTTCAATGAATTTCTCAGCATCTGGAAGTTTCTTTTCAAGTTTCCTTTGATATCTTAAACCCTCCATATATACCTTAAGGATCCTCCCCAAGTTGTTAGACTTCTTCAAGGGAACTTGGATCTGATACCAATTGTTAATATTATAAGTCACTGAGAGGGGGGTGAATTAGTGCAAGTACATATCTACAAAATCTTTTCATTAACTTCCAAAGTAACCAACATGCAAACCTAAACATAACATAAAATCATACCAAAACATGCATCCACAAAATAAACACAAAGACACTAATTTTTTTTTCATAGAAATCCTTGTTAGAGGGAAAACCCACATTGAGAATTATCACCCACAAATCTCACTAGTGCACTAATAAGATCTGTCATCTTAAGGTAATTAAAACACCCTACTAAGGTTATACCTGTCTAAGAGTATCTATAGCTTAGTTAGGATATATTACAAAGTCTTGATTGGAACTACCTTGTTAAGGGATTTAAAACTCTTTTTGAGAGTCACCTTGTTAGAGGAATTAAAATTTAGACCTGTTAGGATCTTGCATACCATGTTAGGAATAAAATTATTAGAGGATTTGGATTGCAAGCCTCCTAGAAATTGCCTTGAAAATGAGCTCAAATAAAGTGATCTAAATATAGAACACTCTGCATGAAAAATCTAGTCTATTACTGATCAGATCGCTTCTCTGACTTTACAAAGTTTTCCTTCAACAATCAAAATCATCGTAACATCAACAACCTCTTTTTATTTTCAATTTCATCTTTTATAAACATATTTAGGTCTGTGGAATAACCCTAAAATGTGGTACCTAAGTCAGCCTATAAATCCTAATCATAATTCATAAGAGATCATGTCAACATAGGAAATTAGAGTAATCAAGGTTGACCCTGAATAATGCAATTCAAAAAAAAAATGATCATAGATGAATAATTGATGACTACCTCAATTTCATCAACTTGACCAGACCAATTGAATGTTCTTGTTGATAATATAGATGCTTCCTTCAAATCTTCATTTGTAGGTTCAATCTACTTACATGAGCATAGATGATGGAAAAAAAACTCTGTAGATACTCCCTGATCGATTGCACCATCTAAATGGTCCATATCATTATCGTGCAACGCATTTACCATGATTCAATGTGTTATCACCGATACACTCAACACATAGAAAAATCTTTTGAAATCACTTTCACCACTGGTATAATAGATTCAATGAACCTAGCAGACTTGTTTCCAAAAATGAAAATACTACAACATCCACTACATAATCTAGGATGTGATCATCTTCATCATATTCCAAAAGAAGTGATGGTGTATTTGAGGAAGGGTAGATTTCCTATTGGAATGTACAATAAGCTAAAGATGAGGAATTTTGGACCTTGTAAGATATTAAAGAAATTTTATTCAGGGAGTGCATATGAAGTTGATTTTCCAGATGATATAACATTTCTCATATATTCAACATTGCAAACCTATATGAGTATCATGAGATAGATTTCAGTGATGACAATAGATAAAAGACCTAGAACAATAGTATCCTAAAAAGTAGATGTAAATGATAGAAGAGATTTTGGATAGCCGAATTGGAAGGAGAACTATAGGTAGATAGTATAAATAATATCTTGTCATGTGGAAGGACAAACCTATAGAAGATTCTTCATAGATTTCTCAGGATGAGGTTAATTATCTTGATTTTCCTTTATCCCCAGCTGGGTGAGAAGCTCACTTTTCAATACCTCCAGGTGTTTGATGTAGGAGCATCTTCAGTACTTTGGGAGATCTTTCATCAACCAAAAATATTTCTATTTTCAGTTGTTCCTATTTGTGAGTCTCTATATTTTCACTGGCATTCCTTCCATTTATCTTATCCTTAGTTGCATTCCTTGTGGAACATTTTTCACATTGTGTTTGATCATCATCTGGGTTCGCACCTTGATCCATTTCTTATAGATGAAGATTTGTTCAATTTTGACCTAGACCAATTTTTTCTTCATGTTTCATGGCCTGATGGATTTTTTCAATCTTGTGAACCTTTTCCTTGGATTGTGCACCTTCTTGGCATATCATTTGATGTTAATTAGATTGTGTCTAACCTCTCTTTGTTTGCATGCTTCTTTTTTTTCCTTTTTGGGGGATTTTTTCCTAGATTTGGGTTCTGGCCTATATTTGGTATTACATTTTCCTACCTTGGAGAATGTGATCGATCTTGGCTGACTGGTTTGTTTCGTGAACATCTATAAATTGATTTAATTTATCTCTAGTTCAGAGCTCTTAGCATTGTGAATAGCTTTAGATTCAATTTGTAATCATCCATGTATGCTTGGAATGTAAGTCTGCATGTTTGTGGCCAATTGGATGTAATTTCCTTAATCCATCTTAATGCAAACCAATGATCTTTCTTTCCCTCTATTCTTTGTTTTTATTTGAATTTTTAGTTCCATTTTTTTACTCTTGTCATACAGTTGGACCGCTCTCATTGAGGATTCTCAGTTAGTCAGTGCACCAATTATCCAATCATTTGACACTATGGCCACTTCAACATCTGATTTTAAGAGTCAAGTAATACCTTTACTTAAAAAGATAAGGAATTTGGAGCAAGAAAAGGGTAATAGACCATTGTAAGAGTGATTGAACTTATAAAATTACTTGCACCCAATTTATATACACTTTTTAGTGTAATGCCAGAGGCTAAAAAGATAGTTTCCACATTTGAACCTATTAACTTGGATAAGGAAGAGATACAAGCATATATTTTCAATGCTCATATCACAATTCTYGATAGTTTAAAGAAAGGATGGGATAGAGATMTGCAAATATKKAATTTAATATGTGYAGATATATTTTCAATGATGTATATAAGAAKTTTTTGTTTGCACATATGCAACATGGATATAATATTTTACACAAGTTTTTGGGTAATCTTTTGATATGGCGAATGGGCCTTTTTTCCATTGATGTCAAAGAGGGAGTATAGCAAGTGAAAATTTTGCATTCAACTATATAGAGATATGTCTAATAAGAAGCTATGAAAGTTAGGATTCAATCTTTTTTGGGTGATGCATATTTTGTAATGGGACACTTGAAAAAATTTCACTAAGTGTTGCCATAAATGCCAAAGTTGGAGATTTCTTGCAAGATGGAAAGAGACACTGAGTATATGTATGAGTGTTTTCATTGATGGAAACAATATGGTTTTTAGACACTAATTCCACTTCCATAACTCACTAGATGATTACATCTCTAGCCAGACTGAATTTTGGCTAAGTATAGTGTAGAGAACATAGTATATTGTCAACACATATAGTTTTTGGATATGTGGAGGTTACCAGATGAATATGTTTACGTGCGTACCTAGGAGAAGTAAGTTTTAGGTATATTATTGATAATCCAAAAGTTTCATAGAAAGATATTTTGGTGCGTAGGAGTTATAAGATTATGAGTGTCAATTTTCAAGGTTGAAAGTTAGAACAAGCTGACCTGGTGAAAAAATTATTGCGCAAATTAGTAAAATGTTTTTGTTGATCAAATATTGTTGAAATCAATTGACATGACATAGCTAAAGGTGTATCAATGAATATATTTATTTCAATTGATATCTCAATCTTATTTTTAGTGGTTAAGGTCAAAAAGTTTATATATCCAAAGAAGTCTTTTTGCCGACAATAGTGAGATCGAATTAGGGATTACAAAGGTATAAGATTGGATAATTGGGTTTTTATATGGTTTTTCGTGCATGGTCAGAGGCCAGGAAGCTATTGATGACATATAACTGGTTGAATGTTTGATAATGTTAAATTGAAGATAATGCAAGGCATTAAATTAGTTAATGGTTTGTATTATCATTAATGATGTCAACTTGATATCATCTGTACGGTCATGTACATAATTCCAAAGACTTCAAAGAATCAATGGAAAAAAGGTTATTCTTTTAGCAATGCATAAAAGTCAATTATTCACTAAGTGATAGACAACACCGACAGAGTGCACACCATTAGTAAAGGCAAAGAAGAAAAGTCACAGTGATACCCGATGAGCAGAAGATAATGTTGCCTGATGAAGCAAAACCATAGGATGCCCGAAAAGCTGAAAATAGATTTGCCTGACGAGTAAAAATCCAATGATGCCTGAAAAATGGAGATCTCGAAGCTAACTGGAGTCACATCGACGGAAATGTTAGTTTTCACCGATGACTAACTACAGAGTTGACCAACGGAGTAGAGAGTTCAGAAAATGACAAAATATCTAGCTGGCAAGAGCTAAAGATAGACTCAACTAGTTGTTTTCTTTGTTTTCTTCAACCAGAGTTAATTAATTGATTTAAAGATTATTTGTACAGTTGGCAAGAAGATAATGCACTACTACATTTGGGGCCAAATTTTGAAAGAAGTTTCCAATGGGTAACTTTTTCCTATGAATTTGGTGTTTTTTTTTGTAATAGGCCCTGATGATGTTGGTATTTTGATGGGTGTTTAATTGACCATCAGAATTCTGACAGATTCGGGGTATACATTAAAAAAAAAAGTGAAACAACCTCATCATTTTCATTTCAATTGGAGAGCGGGAGAAAAGGAGCGACAGGTGAGCGCGGGAGAAGGTATGTGATTTATTCATCTTTCAAGCCTCTGGCATCATATTAAAATGCATTTCATTTTATTGTTGAGGGAGTTTCTCTCTGAAATGACTACATTCTATTGGTGTCGTGCCCTAGCTAGTGCTTTATCTCTATTATTTGATGTTATTGGTGCTTGTGCCCAAGGATATCGATTCACTGTATTCAAATGTTTGGATTCACGTTTATTGATATTACTGGAATATGTGTTTAATAATGCCATTGTATATTGTTGTCACTGAAATGACCGCATTCTACTGGTGTCGTTCCCTAGCCCATGCTTTAACTCCATCATTTGATGTTATTGGTGCTTGTGCTCAAGGATATCCATTTTTTTGAAATGTTGACTGTGGTTATCAAATGGACAGCTCGTGAGCTTCTAGCTAGGCACCATTTGCATTGATAGCTTAGGGCATCAAATTTATTGTATCATTGATAGTTGAGACTTTGTTAAAAGGGAATAGGACAAAGAGCAATTTTTATTTAGTTTCTCTATTTTGATCCCTAAGTGGCTTACAACCCTAGAGAAGTATATGCAGATTTATGGATCCAGTTGCAAGGTACATAGCAGCCGATAATTCAAAAGAAATCCATGCATCCAATTTGAATAGAAATTAATATAAAGAACTAGGGTCCTCCAATGGCCCAATCATCCAAACCTTGACTGTCCCCTCAACTAGTGACCCTTCAAAACCGGGTTATCATGCAATCAGTGAGTGATCCGTCATTCTCCTGGACTGCCATGCATCCAAACATATTGGAAATATAAAATACAATGATAACAAGTCTTTCACAATCCCCCTTCCCTCAAGGAACACTATCAACAAGTGATCCTTCTTCTTATCAGCCATATCCAATGTTTCATTGAAGTTGAGGCCAAGAATGAAGGTCACCTTACCCATACCATTCATGGATTCTGAAATGTTGTTCCAAACTCCTGAAAACTTTTCTATTGCTTCTTGTTACTTCTTTAAATACTTCTTCTACCACAATGTCCTCCTGCCCCATCTTCTTGATCTTCCTAGCTAAAGTGGATGAATCCACACACAATAACCCAAAATGAAGGGTTTTGTATCCTTTAATGAATCTCAACCACTTGTAACGCATGGACAGTCAAACCAGTAGTCTCCAAAGAATTCAATAAGTGAATATGAATGTTTGAAAACTTTCCTCTCAACTTCCCCAACCACTCCTAATTGGTTAAAGGGATATTTCTAGAATCTCC
>MU224813.1:1609564-1625467 GCA_018584345.1 Thuja plicata | reverse complement strand
TTATAACACAGAATCAAGCGACAACCCGACTGAAGAGAAATTGCCAAGTCTCGTAAGATAAATGGAATATTCGGTTTTGTCATGAGACTAAGCGACATAAGGCAAAAGCGAAGTCGGGAGATCATTTAACATATTCCATTTGATTCACGCGATCAAGCGACCTGACTTAATCTTTTAAATAGCACATGCCTTAAGTGAATAAAAAGGTAATGAAGGAATAGAAGGCATGGCTATTGGTTTTTAGATACATCGTTCAACATTAGGCCTTAGGGTTTAGGATTTTACAGGGTTTTTCAGGATTTTGACATGGAATTAGCACGAAACCCTGAAACTTCAGAGAACAAGACAAGGAACAGGGCAAAACATGAAATACAACCAACAACATGTTTGTTGCCTCTTGATTTAGGTCCTAACCGACTTGATCGAGTAACATGTTGATATTATTAATGCTTCTTTGCTGATACATAATTGTGTTTGTTGTTGAATATTTGGTTCCTATCTAAGTCTTAGCCAGCTTTATTTGGATTAGTTTGAGGATTTATCTTAATTCTTATATCTTTTGTTGTAATAGGTCTTAGCCAACCTAGTGGTTTATTATTCTTTGTAATTGGTATAAATGAGAGATTATTTTGTAACTCTAATGTGATACAAAGAAAGAAAGAGAGGTGTGCAATTTGTTCTTCAATTAAGTAAGAGTTTTTTCTTCACTAGAACAATATTGGAATTGGATATTCTATTTATCAATTTAGTTGTAATGGATTGTATGTCCACCTTTTTGTAATTGAAGATATACCAGTGAACCTGACTAGAGGCTAGATCTAAGATTGTATTACGAGAAATGAGATTTTGGCAGCGATCATGCAGATTGGGTTGTTAGTTCATGGTTGCAAGTGCATATTTTTTTCTCTATTTTTCTCTTAACCAAGAAATACTTTTAGCAGATTACATTCATCTTGTGTACTTGATTCTGACAAGGGGTTTCCCTTAACTGGGTTTTGTCAAGAACAAATCTTTGTGGTCTATGTTATGTGTTGTAGATCTTACGTTATTGTTTATCTTTTAGATCCAAGTGGCCAAAGTATAATTAATTGTATTAGGTGTGTACAATTAATGCACCCTCCCTCTAAGTTGTGCTTTTCTCATTTTGGACCTAACACTAGCCTCTATATACCCCTAAAAATAGGCTCAAGTTGGGCTTAAGGCCCTCTATCAAGGTTTTAGTTAGAAATATCTCTTTGTGGTTGACTTGGCTTAATTTTGAATACCAAAATTATGGATTAAATAATATAATCCCTTTAGCTCTCCTCATTTTTCATATCATAATCATACTCAAGCTATTATGAAAGCATTTTTGGTTTTCAAGAGCATTCAAGCTTTCAGTTACTAAAGGTGAATTCAAGATCTTAAGCAAAGGAATTATTCTAAATAATCATATCAAGGCATTGTTATTCAAGTGTGAGTAATATTTTCCACCTCATGGTGGTCCATTAGTGGATCTCTTAAACAAGAAATAAGATCCATTTATATTCTTTCCATCATTCATCTATCTCCATTCTTGCAAGTGTTATCAAGCATATTAGAAATCAATATCTAGGACTGAAAGTCATGGTTCCATGTATATGTGAAGGAATCCTTGATTATACATCTCATGCACAAGGTCAAAAAATACATTCAAGCTACATATAAAAGCATTCTTCATGAATTTAAGTGATACTAACATCCATTCATGAGAGTAAGAACATTAACACAATCTTTGTGTTTACATTACATGGTTTACATTCATGCAATTTCCATTCATATTTCAAGGTCGATTCCTAAATAGGGGGTTTACCAAGGAAACTCCCTTTATACAACCTTTTCCCATTTTTCCTATTGTTCATTTTGGTGAACCCAACTCATAACATTTCCATTCTAAATTTGGTATCTAGATTTTCTTTGTATTCATTGTATTATTCAATATTTACAGCAAAACTTTGCTACATTATATGCATTTAGATATCTAGGTTAATATATTGTTCATTTAGATATCTCATTTATTCATGCTTGATATGATGGCTGATGTTACTTTTTAATAAAATTATGATTAATCTAGCTTCACTTATCAAGCTTGGATTTAGTGTTAGATATCCTTTTTTAGATTATATATACTTTCTATGTTGCATTTTCATGCTTATAAATCCACCTAGTTTCAATTATTACTTTAATTTGTTACATTGGACCTATCTTTAATTCAAAAATATTCATTCACTAGGCCTAATTTATACATAATTTCTATTTTCCTAGATCTATCCATTTCTCCCTTTCTTGTGCATGAGTGTTATTATATTGAGTCCTACCTATATAATTCCCATTAGAAGAAGTTGTATACTTATGGGATCCTTTGATCTTTATTTCCAAGGAATCTTGATCAGACACATATGCCTCCAAATAATATTCCTTCTATTGTAGAAAACAACTCTTCCAAATCTTCTCATTATGAAGATGAGACCTTTAGAGTTCCCCTTAAGCAAGTGCAAAATATTTCTCATGACTTTGAAAAATTTGAGCAATGGCTAGGACAACAAATTATACTCATGAGGTCATCTCCATAGTAGAAGATTTAAGAAAGATAATTCATAGTGATGAACTTGGTTTTAATGTCTTGCATACTATTTATCAGTTCAATGATAATAATGTAAAACATATTAGAGAGTGTGCTCTAGAAATTTGTTTCACTCCACCTCCCACTAGTGTTTAAACTTCCATTCCTATTACTACCATAATACCAAGTTTATCCACTTATGCTTCACCTATCATAACTATTTACATTCAAAATATCAAACCTACACATATTAGCATTCATAATCCCATTGTTCCTCCTATGAGTGTGCCATGTGTTTCTTTTCCTTCATCCATGTATACATACAATAGTGTTCTATTTTTATATTCCACCATCCCTTCCATTTACGATAATGATCCAAACACCTCACAATATCTCCTACCACTCTCTCTACTAAATCTACTATCAATAGCCTTTCCCTAACTATATCTTCATTATAAACAAAAATCACTTCCATCACTAAATCTAAGTTCAATATTACTTCTCATGATATTTATAGTCCTTTGTCCCTATACATTATCCATGTTGTTGTCCCTCAATAAATGGAAATTTTGCATCGACATTATCTGTGTTGATATCCCTCAATACATGGAAATTTTGCATCTAGATACTTATAATAGTAAAGTTGTGTTTGAAATATTGTTGGAAAGCTACAATGGAAAGAATTGTTTTTTTTCATTGATGTCAAACCTTAACTGGTGAGAATATTGCTATCTATTTGAGTACTATATCTATTGATTGATGAAGGAGATTTAACAAGAAGACCAAGTGGAATGGTTGAGTTATGGGAAATCACAAGGGTACTTGATCAGTTGGCACATTGGCAAAGTAATGTATTGTTTATCTTTCGATGATAGTTTACTGTGAACAGTTTGTGCCGAGAAAAATCAGTGATGACCCAGTGCCAGTAAATTGCTGAGGAAACTAGCGATGACCGAGTGGAAGAACGCAGTATTGCTCGAGCAACAGTATTTTGGTAATTATTGAGATTTGAGATCTTTGGCCGACATAATTGATTTTATTGGGATATCTAAATTTAATTAAGGATAAGCATGATTGATCCACACTATGTAAATGTACGGGTAAATGTAATTAATGCATGGATTAAATATTTAATTAGTGATTGCATTGGAGAAGGAAATTAAATGTAATGATGGAAAGATCTGTTGGATCTAACCTAACATAAGATCTATGATCTTGATTAAGAAGAAAAATATGTACCTAACCTAGATGAAAGAGGTATAAGATAACCTCAGGAAGTTATTCCTAAAGTATGTAAAGTATGCAAGAGGATTGGATAGTTAATTGACTAATTGGCATGATCTAAGAAGAAAAGGCTGAACATAGAAGTAGAGAACTGCATGAGTGATTGCTTGATAGATTTCCAAGCAGATCTCAAGATTGAAATGAGAATGGAGGCCACTCAGTGAATTAGCATTAGAGCATAATTTGATAATGATTTGCAAAGTAAGTTGTATGTATCATATCACACCTACTGATTACTTTCTAACCATTGTATAAGCCAAAATCCTTTAGCCAGGTTGAACTAATAGTCATTGTATAAATCCTTTTGCAAGGTGACATTCAGGTGTAAAGTTCTAAGTCCTCTAACAAGGCCACTCCTGACAGGTTGATTAAATCTTTTAACTAGGTCACATTTAGCAGTGTGTTTTGTAACCTTTAATAGGGTTGGCTCCTAACAAAGCTCACTTCAAAAGAGTGAAAATTTAATATCATGTTATTGGTGGTTTTTCCCATATTGGGTTTCCACGTTAAAATTATGGTGTCAACTTGTGTGAATGTTTATGTTGAGTTTTACTATTAAGTTTCTACATGCGGATTACATCTAAACAATAAACTACATATGTATGTTGTTGTTTTATGTTATTGCTATTAAATAGATATGATATATTCAAATTGGTATAAATTTTTAATGGGCACATCTAGACTTGAGGTTAATTGATTCACCTCCATCTCAGTTATTCTAAATTCATTCTAACAATTGGTATCAAAGCTTTGGTCTCTTGAATACAATTTGAAGGTACTTGGAGCAAAAGATCAAGATGTATAAGGAGGTACCAAAGCTGAACAAAGATAACTTCCCTGCATGAAAGAGTTTGATGAATTTGCATCTGGATGGTATTGGTGATTCAGCTAAGCACTATGTTGAAAATTCTTATGTAGCCCCCACTTCACCTTCCACAACTACACAGTTAAGAGAAAAGCAAGAACACAATCAAGCAATGTTGGAGATTGCATCATAGTTGAACTATCATGTGTTTGAAGACATAAATAAAATTTCAACTGTAAAGAAAATGTGGGATACCCTAGAAACCATCTATGGAGGTGACTGAATGTTCTAAGAGCCAAATCTAAAAGCTTAAGAGGCAAGTTTGATGAAATGAATTTATGCAAGAAGGAGAAAATATAGCTCAATATTATGGTAGGATAAAGGAAGTGGTAAATTCTATTAGAGGAGCTAAGGGAACCATTGATGATAACACCATTATGAGAAAGGTATTGAGGAATATTCTTCCTATATATGTTATTAGAGTCTCTTCAATTCAAGAGTTAAGATGTACTCCTAACAATAATTTGAATTTGGAAAGTCTGGTAGGCAGACTTACTGCATTTGAGATGTCAAATTTTAATAACTACACTCCACAAGATAGTGAATCTGCATTTAGATCCCAGTTGATCTTTAACAAATCAAAGAAAGGAAAGAAATGTGTGAACAGTGATAGCGACACCATAGATGATGATTTGGAAGAAATTGGAGCACTCATGGCAAAAAGACTATCTAGAGGAAAAGGAAAATTCAAAGGTAAACTTCCTATCATATGTTTTTCATGTAACAAAGTTGGTCATATTGCTACTAGATATCCTAATAAGAATGAAAAAGATGAAGGAGGGGAAAAAAAGTACAAAGATAGAAAGGATGACTGAGACTTCAAAAGGTATAAGGATTACAAAGAAAAAGGTAAGAAATATGTCATATAGCTGAAGAAGCTTCTAACAACGATTCTAAAAATTATGTGGAAAATGATATAGAAGTTGTGTATGTTGCTATGAAAGATGATTCTCATGATGATGAGAAAACTACACTAATTTCTTATATGAGTAAAGGTGACCATTGGATTATTGACAATGGTTGTTCACATCACATGACTGGTGATAAAGATAAAATTGAGACACTAGATCAGTGTAATGGTGGTTATGTTAAATTTGGTAATGATGCACCATGTCTTGTTAAAGGGAAATGATCAATTAACTTGACTGACAAGATCAGATGTGATAAGATATATTGGGTTGATGATCTTAAATATAATTTATTGAGTGTTACACAGTTGAATACTTCTAGTTACAGAGTTGAGTTCCATCATAGGAAAGCAAAGATCTATGATGCCAATGGAGAACTAGTTGGAGATGGTGAGAAAAGTAAAGGTAACTTATTCTATCTGGATTTAGCTAATGAGACATGCTTGTTTGCACAATATAATGATGTTTGGTTATGGAATAAAAGGTTGTGTCATGTAAAATTTGATAACTTGGTA
The DNA here is from genome assembly GCA_018584345.1 of Thuja plicata. Classification (NCBI taxonomy): domain Eukaryota; kingdom Viridiplantae; phylum Streptophyta; class Pinopsida; order Cupressales; family Cupressaceae; genus Thuja; species Thuja plicata. The sequence goes on along the minus strand of MU224813.1, from coordinate 1,619,314 downwards.
AGCATAAGAGAATTGAAAAATGTTAGAGAGTTGCCTAAGTTAAAGAAACCTAAAAATGCAATATGTAAGCAATGTCAATTGGGCAAGATGACTAAGTCTAGTTTCAAGAGAAAAAATCATACTTCTGAGGAAATTCTAGAATTAGTTCATACTAACCTTTATGGACCCATTGGTGAGAAAAGTTACTAGGGAGACAAATATTTTATTCTATTTGTTGATGATTACTCAAGAATGATGATTGTTATGTTTCTTAAAGAAAAATTTGATGCATTCCAGTTATTTAAATGGTACTTGGAAAAAGTTGAAAAGGAGACAGGTAAAAATATAAAATGTCTAAGATATGACAAAGGAGGTGAGTTTGTTTCTAATGAGTTTAAAAGGTTTTGCAATTACTGAGTGATAAAAAGACAGATGTCCGCACCTAGGACACCACCACAGAATGGTATTGCTGAGAGAAGAAATAGATCTATCATGGATTGTTCCAGAACACTAATGATGAAGAAAAATGTTGAACAAAAATATTGGAGAGAAGTTGTAAGTACAATAGTCTATACCATGAATAGAGTACAAGTCAAGAAAGGTACTAATGCTACACCTTATTATCTATGGTGTGGATATGCACCTAATGCAAAATATTTCAAAGTTTTTGGAAGCAAATGTTTCATACTGAAGGATAACAGAAATGGGAAACTTGATGCTAAAGGTGAGGAAGTCATATTTATTGGTTATTCAATGAAGAGAAGGAAAATAAGTGTTTGAATTCTAACACTAACAAAATTGTGGAAAGTGCAAATGTTAGAATTGATGAGTATGCAAAAATATATGAAGATGGAAGAACATAAGAACTTGAGAGTTAAAAATCATTTGTCTATATGGATGAGGAAGATTCTAATACATTACTAGAAACTGAGAATGAAGTTGTGGAGAAAAAACTAGCACCTGCCGAGTCATAGAACGAGGTTGCTGGGCAACATGAGGTAATTGCCAAGCTATCTGATGTAGATGTTGAGTTGCAGAATCAACCTGAATTGGACATGAATGATCAACCCAAAGTAGAAAAAGAGCCTACTCTAGAAAAGTATGTAAGGAGGCGCCATAAACCTGATCACATCATAGGATCAAAGGATTCTGCAGTTATGACAAGAATTAAGTTGAGAGAAGATACATGCTTATTATGTGATTTTGAGCCTAAAACAGTAAAAGATGCTCTAGGTAATGAAGACTTGATACAAGCCATGAATGAAGAAATTAAATAGATTGAGAAGAATAAGACTTGGACACTTGTACCTAGGCCGAGTGATAAAAATGTAATTGGTACTAAGTGTGTATTTAGAAATAAGCTGAATTAACATGGAGAGGTAACAAGAAACAAAGATAGACTAGTATGCAAGGGTTATGCACAAGAGGAAGGAATTGATTATGGAGAAACATTCACCCTAGTTGAAGGAGTGGAAGGAGTAAGAACCTTACTTGCATATGCAGCCTATAGAGGTTTTAAAGTCTATCAGATTGATGTAAATTCAACATTTCTAAATGGAATATTAGAAGAAGAAGTATATATTGAACAAGTTGATGGATTTATAGATCCAAGCAAGAGGAATATGGTGTGCAGATTACACAAAGTGCTATATGGATTGAAGCAAGCACCAAGAGCATGGTATGAGAGATTACACATTTATTTGATGAAGATTGTATTTGGAGACAGAGAAAAGTAAAGGTACTTTATTGGCTGAAATTTTTGTTGATGACATTATCTTTTGTGGACAAGATGTGTTATGCCAAGCATTTGCAAAGGAGATGCAAACTGAATTTGAGATGTCTATGTTTGGTGAGATAAAAAAATTTGTTGGCTTACAAATATATCAGATGAAGAATGGTATCTATATTACTCAATTGAAATATATCAAGGAGATACTAATTTTTTTTGGAATGGAAGATTCAAAACTAGTGAGTACACCCATGGCTACTACACAAAAGTTGAGAAAGAATGATGATACAAAAGAAGTGAATCAAACCATTTACATATCAATGATTGGAAATCTACAATATGTTTTACATAGTAGACCTGATATTGCACTGGTTGTTGGTATTGTTGCAAGATTTTTGGCCAATCCCAAGGAAACTCATATGATGGAAGTAAAAAGGATTCTGATATATTTGAAAGGAACAAATGAATATGATCTGTATTACAAAAGAAATGATAATTTTGAGCTCAGAGTTTATACTAATTCTGATTGGGCTAGAAATGTGGATGACAGAAAAAGCACCATGGGAGGAGCATTTCTTGTGGGAAAAAATATTATTTTCATGGATAAGAAGAAACAGAATTGCACCTCACAATATATAGCTGAAGACGAGTATATAGTAGCAGTAGTTAATTGTTGTAATATTGTGTGGATGAAGATATTACTGAAAGGTATGAAAGAAGATATCACATAACCAGTTATCATATATTGTGATAACATGAGTGCCATTAATATTTCTAAGAACCTTGTAATGCACTCTAAGAAAAAGCATATAGCTATCAAGTATCATTACTTGAGGGAACTAGTTCAAAATAAAGAAGTGAGACTGGAATATGTGAATGCTAAAGAACAGTTAGCAGACATATTTACAAAGGCACTACCCAAACATTCTCATGAGTATCTACAAGGTAAATTAGGGGTGATTCCCCTAACTGAGGCTAATTAGTTTAGAATGACACTGTTGCATCAAACGTTATATTCAGAATATCTGACACATTGATGCACAGGCAGTTGCACTTTAGGATGCTGCCTAAGATGTGAAAGATAGACAAAGATAGAAAAGAGGATCAGTCATAAGCAAGATGACATGAACAACATGATATAGAGCTTAGAATAGAAGAATATGCATGATGAAGATGTCAATGTCTTTGGCATTGTTTTCAAAGAGGGGGATATTATAGAACATAAGATAAAGAGGGAGAATTTACTATACTTAGAGATAAAGGGATAAATTATTGAAGAAGATATTGTTTTAAAAGAGGGAGAGATTAATGAATGAGGGAGTCTATAGTTAAACAGAAATAGAAAGATATTAGTGTGATCACAGACATAGAGGGAGAAAATATTTACAAGATAAGAATCTGAATGAAGCTAATGGCATTAATAAAAATTTATTCATATCAAGGAACACAGGCAGACTTTTTGGATAGTATGGTAACTATGGTTGAAAATTATTGTTTTTTTGTTTAGTGTTGACATCAATGCCAAAGAGGGAGATTGTTGGAATTCTACAATGGAAACAATTGTTGTTTTGTCATTGATGTCAAACATTAAATGTTGAGACTATTTCTATATGTTTGAGTACTATATCTATTTTTTGATGAAGGAGATTTAACAAGAAGACCAAGTGGAATGGTTGAGTTATGGGAAATCATAAGGGTACTTGATCAATTGGCACATTGGCAAAGTAATGTATTATTTATATTTTGATGACAGTTTAGTGTGAATAGATTGTGCCTAGAAAAGTCAGTGATGACTGAATGCCAGTAAATTGCCGAGGAAACGAGTCATGACCGAGCGGAATAACATAGTGTTGGAAAAGCAACATTATTTTTGTAATTATTGAGATTTGAGATCTCAAGTCAACATAATTGATTTTATTAGAATATGTAAAGTTAATTAAGGATAAGCACAATTGATCCACACTATGTAAATGCATAGGTAACCATAATTAATGCATGGATCAAAGATTTAATTAGTAATTGCATTGGAGAAGGAAATTAAATGTAATGATGGAAAGATCCATTGGATCTGACTTGACATAAGATCTATGATCTTGATTAAGCAGAAAAATATGTACCTAACCTAGATGAAAGAGGTATAAGATAACCTCAAGAGGTTATTTATGAGCTGTGTAGAGTACGCAAGATGATTGCATAGTTAATTGATTGATTGGCATGATCTAAGAAGAGAAGGTTGAACAAAGAAGCAGAGAACTACATGAGTGATTGCTTCATGGATTTCCAAGAAGATCTAAATATTGAAATGAGAATGGAGGCCACTCAATGAATTAGCATGAGAGTTGAATTGGATCTGGATCTGCAAAGTAAGTTGTATGTATCAAATCACAACTGTTGATTACTTTCTAACCATTGCATCAGTCAAAATCCTTTAACCAGGTTGACCTAATAGTCATTGTATAAATCCTTTTACAACATGACATTCAAGTGGAATGTTCTAAGTGCTCTAACAAGGCCACTCTTGACAAGGTTATTAAATCCTTTAACCAAGTCACATTTAGCAGTGTGTTTTGTAACCTTTAATAGGGTTGGCACCTAACAAAGCTCACGTTAGAAGAGTGAAAAGTTGATAGGATGTTATTGGTTATTATTCCCATATTGGGTTTCCATGTTAAAATTCTGGTGTCAACTTGTGTGACTATTTATGTTGAGTTTTACTGTTAAGTTTCTACATACTGATTACATTTAAATAGTAAACTGCATATGTATGTGGTTGTTTTATGTTATTTATACCGAGCATATTTGAGTTGTTCAAATTGGTATAAAGTTTTAATGGGCACATCTAGACCCAAGGATAACTGATTCACCCCCCCTCTCAATTATTCTAAATTCATTCTAACAAGTTGATCCCTTGACCCATGTCAAAACCTTTCATACATTGTGTAGTGATTTTTCTCATGATCATAGGTTAATAGCTAAATTTTTTACTAGAAACTTTCAAGATAAAGCCTTGCAATGATATTGTTCATTGCCTCCTTATTCCATTTATTCCTTTCAAAATATTGCTAATGATTTCATCAAAAAATTTCAAAGTAACATTGCTCTTGATATTTATGTGACTAATTTAATTCATTATAAATAAGGTATTAAAGGAAAATAGACTGATTCTATTGGTAGATCAAAGCATTTGCATGCTCATATTTCTTATCTTGTGCATAACATTGATATGCAACATATTTTCATTTATTATTTGCAAAAATATATTAGAAAAATATCTTAATTTATGAATTATCTTCCTTAATACAATTGTATACAATGATTCATAATTATGAGGTTCAAGTGAGTCAATTTGAGGGAAACACTCCAATGGTTGCAGTTAATAGGAGTAATGCCTCATCCCAACCATTCCAAAAGTTTCAAAAATCAAATATCTTCATCAAGATCAACAATTTATTAAACAATGTTAATGATCCAGTTCTAACAACATCAAAAGGTGTGGCTCCTTTATCATCTTATTTTAGACCTTCTCATAATTTTACACATCTTTAAATCTTTACAAAATGTGATTTTGAAGTTAATTAAAACTAAGGTGTTAACTCTTCCTCCCATTAAATAAATTCACCCTTCAAAACCTTTTCTAAAGTCCTTTTATATCAAATCCTTTTGTATAATTATCACAAGGAATTAATTTTTGGGTCACACTCAAGTGGGTTTACCAAGTACCAAAGAAACTCATTAGGATGGGCTACTATTAGCCAACGATGGAAAAAATTTCATGCTAGTTTGTAAAGATTTAGAAAAAGCGTCAATTTTATGGGAACTTGATGCATGCAATAGGACAAGATTTAAATCAATTGACTACATCTTGGAACTTTTATCAATGTGGTTTTGATTTTATTGGAACAATATATCTTCCTTCCTGAAATAGTCACAAACACATTATCATAGAAAAAACATATCTCACCAAATGGGTGGAAGTTGTATCTTTATCAACTACTACATGAAAATAAATATCGTTGTTTATCTTAAATTATATAATTTATAAATATGGTATCCCATTTTCCATCATAAAAAATAAATAGAAACAATTCAAGAACAAGGATGTAAAAGAGTTATGTGAGAATTTTTTTATCATTCAATATATTTCTTCAATTTATTATACACAGGGAAATGGACAAGAAGAAGCTTCCAATAAATATATCCTTAAAGTTATTAAAAATAGATTTTATGACTCAGGTAGAGGTTGGGCATTTCTAATTGAATCCAATATTATGGGCTTTTAGAACTAGCATCATAAAACCTACCAGAGATACATATTTTTCATTAGTCAATGGAGATGGAACATTTTTACCTTTGGAGGTAGAAATACCATCCCCTAGGGTTTCCTTACATTTCCTATTGATAAATGAAGACTATAGAGACTCTGGGTTGTCATAACTATAATTATTGGAGGAATGTCAACACCAAACATATGATCACCTAAAGGTTTATGAAAAGAGGATGTCAAGAAACTACACCAAGAAAATCAAACCTGGAGAATTGTAATGCCCAAAATAATCTAGGCAAAACACAACTAAAATTTTTTTTTAGTTTTTTTTTTTTTAATATCTTAATTAAATATTATTTATTAATACAACTTTTAAAAGAGAAACTACAACTTAATTTGCGTGATCACAATTGTATATATAAAAGAAATCCTAGTAACACTAGGGTAAAAATTAAAACTTAATTCATAAAAATGACATTTATCTCGACGGTAAAAATTTCATTAGACAACTAGGTCACCTGGAAAATTTCTCTTATAATACTAATCTTAAGATTTATCCAAATCAATAAAAATTGGGGTGGGCTACTTCATTAAGTTTATGGATTATTATAACATAATTTTAATAGTTTTATTAAATATATCCAGAAAATTATTCCCTGACTAAAAGTAAATCTGGTGAGGAATAAAATTGTGAATATTTTAAATTGCAATTTAATAAAATATAATCTATTTAAATCATTTATATATATATAACCTTTTAAGAAGCCTTAATATACGTATATCCCCATTTATTATTTCTTTATATTATTAAACCCACTAAATAATAGTTTACTAATATAAATAAGTGTGGTTTAATTTTATTGTCGACATTAAATACCCATACTAATATCTTTTAATTGATTCTTGCATCACGTTTTATTAAATATCTTTTAAGAGGATATCTCTAAAAGGTAAATCACTAACTAGGTAATTAATTCCATTTTAAAATGCATAGCCATAAAATGACAAATTTTATCCTACATAAAGGTGAATCGAATTTAAATGCGAGGACTAACTTATAATTAATATATATATATATAAAATAAGTGGAAAGGCCTCACCAAACCCTAATTCGAAATTAGGGTTTGGGGCTTAATTTAAACCTCTAGATAACCCTAGAACTATCTTTTACCTCTTTCATTCATCTCTCCACATTTTTTAATTTTCCTTGCAGGAGTTTGGAGATGCATAGGAGATGTGTTTCATTCAGAAAAGTCATGGATTTAATCAGAGACCAAGGGGATTAATTCAGCCAGAGGCCTCATAACCCATATGAGGTCCTCATCTGTTTTAGCCTGAAAGCTTGCTTCTGTGCTTTGTTAATACTGGGTTTATGTTTTAGTTTTGTTGGATGACAAAGGCTTAAGAAAACGGCTCTATCAGTTCTGAGATAGAGCCATAAATTCTGTTAAAGCCAATAAATCATGGATATACCAGCCATGTATAAAAATAGATCTTTTTCTTTACTTTCATGAGAATCGAAGGAGGCTATCACTAAGCTATATCTTCTCCTACTAGCCATGGTTGGGCCATGAAAGCGAACACTGCCATGGCGCTAGGGCACGGCAGTGCTTTTGGCACTGTCGTGACCTAGAGTCATGACAGCGCTGATCAGATCAGCCGCGCAGTCTGGTGGTACAGGGGCTCGGCCCTATGTCTTGCATGACAGTATAAGTAAGCTGTGCCAATGGTACAATCTGCCTCCACTCACCCGGAAATCAGCATCCATTGCCCTCCCCTGGCCGCGCGGTTTAGTGATGAAAAACGCGCCACAGCAGATATATATATGCACAGATATATACCAATTACCAAGGAATATATAGGATGTATATTCATTCTAGACAGCTTAGGGTATATGTATAGAGATATATACGCATACATATAGACCTTTGTTTTACCAATTATATAGGCAATAAAAATGTTATTCCATTCTAGATAGCTTGGAGTACATGGACAACCTTTGTACAGTTTTTTTTTTTAAATGTGTCATTGCAACTTCCCTAGTAGACATGCATGCAAAGGGGAAGCATAGACAACGCACATGAACTGTTTGATAGAATGCCTCAAAAGAGAAGACATCTAATGGAATGTGATGATTGCACAATATGCATGAAATACATTTGTAGATAAGTCTTTAGAAACTTTCAAGCAAATGAAATAGGCAGGTGTAAAGCCGAATTCCACAACCTTTCCTAGCATCCTCCTGCCGGTGCCAAACTGGGAGCTTTACAACAGAGCCTGGGCATCCATCAGAAGCATAAAGGATGCAAACGCACTATATGTGGAATGAATATGGACTATTTGCTAAACTGCCTGAAATAAATGTCGTCTCATGAAATGCCATCATTGCAGGATATGTTCAAAGTGGATTTGCTGAAAAAGCCTTCCTGATACCCGAATCGCATGTCACATACAGAAGGATCACAAACACTACAAAAAAGCTATATATACTTTGCATGTGTACATAATAATACTAGTAATAATGTAATTTGCTGTATGTTTTTTTTTTTCTTTTGCTTTTACTTCTTTCTCAGCCTTTTTGGGCACTTTTTTTGTCATGGCAGGTGCATCTGCCAGTCACTTTCTCTTTTTCTTTTCTTGAAATTTTCAATGCTCACAAGAACATTTCATTGATTTAGAGCTCTACTGATACATGGACTCACTGTTTTGAATTGGGTCAAGAGGAATTTTGATTGTTGTCTATGTAAGACTTCGAACTTGGAAATATCAGCAATGTAAATGCTTCCAGTAGTGTTTCGGTAGTGTGGATTGGAGCATATGTTTTAATGCTTATTCAATGTATGGAATGCTGACTTATAAGTCACAGTCATATAGGAGTCAGATCGCTCCTTTATTATGAAGTTGCAGTTCAGATTTAGATTGCTGTCTTCAAAAATATATATTTGCAATTCTTTTACTACGCATATGTATTGTCTTGTAGATATTTCACATGTCCATAAAAAGAATTAGGTAATCATATAAACCCGTTTTAAGATAAGGAAGTGAATCGACTACAAAGCTGGAGTATATCGCATGTATATTAAGTTTGAGTTTTATAACATAGTATATTTATATAATATATTATATTGTATATAAACAATGCATGACATAGAAAGTTAGAGTTTTTAACTAATCATACTTAATATTATATTACATCATACGCTAGACTCTTTTATGCAGTAAGAAATACATTATTTTATTTTTATTTTTTTTATATGGTTTCATTCAGTATGTTCTGTATTTATTATACAGTTTCTATTTAAATACCATTACATTAACAATGTTTCGTTATGACTAATTTAATAAATCCATAATATAAATTCTTTAATCTTTATATATATATATATATACTATATATATTATACATGAAATGTGTATAATATATAATATATATGTAATCTCATTGGTGATTAATCCAGATGTGAAGATTTTGGGAAAATGTAACTTTCAAAGGAACATATTATATTGTATTATTTATTTTATGAAATTCACACTGTAAGAAAGCTTGCTGTTCTAATTCAAGTTCTGGTTATTTGCAGGGCTCAAAAAAAACTCATTTAGGAGATGTCTTTTGAAGAATTCGATTTACTATTTTATTTTAGTGCAAAGTGAAAATTGTGATTTCAAATCACTTGTGCAGATTTCATTTATAATCTGGTACCTAAAATCAAATCCTAGTTTTGATATTCATCAATGTACTTCACTGGAACTCAGCTTAGATTACTTCTACATTCATTTT
>MU224813.1:1574747-1601834 GCA_018584345.1 Thuja plicata | reverse complement strand
ATAGCACATGCCTTAAGTGACTTGAAAAAGGTAATGAAGGAATATAAGACATGGCTGAGGGTTTTTAAGATACATCGTTCAACATTAGGCCTTAGGGTTTATGATTCTGCAGGGTTTTTCAGGATTTAGTCAAGGAATATGCACGAAAACCTGTAAATTTTCAGAGAACAAGGCAAGGAACAGGAAAAACACGAAATACAACCAACAAGGTTAAAAAAAAATATGACACCTGCACTTCCACATGTTTAAGGAAATCAATATCAACATATCCAAATTGGTGGACAGCTAAGGAAGATCTCCCATTTTAGTTCATCACAAAAATGACATAATTAGGGGGACTAAAAGGTGGCCTAGGAAGGTGAAAATGCAGAAATTGAGTCCCCCAACCAAAGTCCTAACCTTGGGGTACTCAAATTTAAAACAAACTATATCCTAGGACTTCCCAAAGCTCCTTAAAATAACCAAAAATTTATGCATCCGAAAATGAGGTTTGTTTATCAAGGTTCCTTTGGTCTCATATGTCACCTATGAGTTTGGCGAAATGTACAAGATTACCAAGAAGGAGGTGGGGTCCAAAGTCCACATCACATGCCACTACAACTAAAGTGTCAAATGACACATCACCAACAGAAGACACATCACACCCTATGTGGCATGCTTATGTGCAAGACATTTAAACATTTACACAAAAATAAAAATCACTTACAAAATACAAATTAAACCATATACACACATTCATCACGTTTACAAAAGAAATCACGATACGACGAGGTCATACTCTTCTAGAGTCGACCTTGGCTTCACAGGTTGCACAAAGTCCTATCTTGTTTCCCCGTATTAAACCATGGTGGATTTCCTGCACACTCGATTTCAAATATCAGTAGCTCGATAAAAATCACATATATGCATATAAACCAATTGCATAATCAAATTGATCAAAACGTTATAACTTTTCATTAACATTTTCTATTTCTACACATAAATTAAATATACTAATTTACATAGTTAAATTGAACAGTTAACATCAAAATTCACACTCGCTCTTTCCTGCGTAATATTCAAATCATCACTTATGCAATTTCTGGCACTGTACTGAAATCCACTGTTTTCATTTAAATCCAGATTTATCAATTATTCCAGATCAAATTCTGAATAGTCTAATATTGTCAATTAACTATCTGATTACATACAGCATAATCGTCATAGCTTCATAACTAGCATCTTATGATAAGGCATCTCATAACATTAACGTTCATACAATGTCTCATTAGTAAATCATGTAACATCTTTCAAAATATTGAAAGTCAAAATCATGATCGCGTCAAAGATAGCAATTTTATGAAACCCTAATTATTATTTATTTTTATTTTTTTTAAAATCATAATCGTCTAATGCTGTAAATTTCTTAACTACTGGTATGCACAACTACTTAGAGAATACATTTAGTACTATTTATTTAAACCATAATCTCAATTAATTAGTAAGTCATTCTTAATCAGGTGCATACGAGGAGGGGTCTTACAAGAATTTTAAGTTGGTGACCTAGTTATATGAAAGAACTTAAGAAATCAAAAAGAGAGGGAGAATAAAGTAAAAATTGATGCAAATTGGTAGGTAGGACCCTTTGTTATCACATCATCCTATTAAATAGAAACTTACAAACTAGCCACATGTGAGGGAGAAGACTAAAAAGAACCTATTAAAAACATCCATCTTAAGAGGGTTTATACATGATTAATCAAAAGAGTATCAGTTTGTACAACAAAAAGTGATCCTAAGAAAAGTCCAAAAAAAACAAAAATAGATCCTAAAGAAAGTAAAAACAATGAAAAATGATCCTAAAAAAATGGTATTCTTGGTGAAAACCTAGCACATAGATGCCTTGATACTACTTAAAAATAGGAAAAGTATTAAAAAAATCATTACCTTGGTTAAAAACTGGCAAATAGGCACATTGATTATAGAAAAAAATTTGAAAAATTATAAAAATACAAATTATAAAAATAATAAATACAAAAATTTGAAAAAGAAAATAAAGTACTTTGGTAAAAACCTGGTAAATAGGGGCCTTGGTAGTAAAAAATTAAATAAATAAGAATAAAAATGCAATAAAACCAAGTAGTGAAAACTTGGTAAATAGGCACTACTTGCTTTAAGTTAAGCTCCTTTATCTATCAAGCATTGCATTTGCATTTCAACCATCCTTGTATACATATAGCTATATTTCCACTATCCATTTACATAGTCATAATAAACCCTCAAAGTTGCATAGATTTGTTTTTAAAAAATATTTCATCATGGTTTGGAAATTTTCCTTAGTCCAGCATCATAGTCAAATAAAACCAGGGGAACAATCCAAACTTAATGAGCTCATCAAATACGACACATGCATGACCCAAATATGCATAATCAAATCAAGATCATTACATTTGAATCCATTCATTCGATTCAAAAACTTTAAATTTGAAACATCCAAACAAGTTAATCTAATTGAAAAGTGACACATCTAATCCAATTAAAACATCAAATCAAACAAATTGAACGAGATCAAATTGGTGAAAATGGATGAAATTATTCTAAACATATGGATCAACTAACAAAAACAAAGATATTAAAATTTTTGTTTCTCAAATTTTGACAAATCATATATTTTAGCAACTCAAGGATTTCATATCACTAGATAAGCAATGATAAAACATGATACTTTGTTGGTTTTCTACATGTGACACTAATTCCTAGAAGTATACAAACTTATCTAAAGACAAAATAATCAAACAATCATCGAGGAAACTTGCATATGAAAGAGATTAAGTCTTTTTCCATTTACGCAAAAGGATGCCTTGGCCATTTTTTTTTCCATACCATAATGTCAGGATCCAATTTCAACATTGGATTCAACGAAAGCGATATTTATATCATCATTGTTGAAAATATAACTAGTGAGGGTTGTAGCAATTTCAATAATCCAAAAGAGCTCAATGATAATAATTACAAAATAAATTTATTTGATGAAAAGTGACAATAGTATAGTTGAGTTCCCATATTGTATTTATTTTAGATTAATCTAGCATTGATAACCATTATGAGATTTCTCAAGGAGTGGTCGAATCTAATCAAGATCAAATCATAAAAATTATCCATTAGGTGGAATATTTTAGGATTAGGTAATATTGAGAAGGGAGGTGAATCAGTATTACAACACTTTAAATTCAATCTTCATAACTTCCAACTTAATCATACAATAACTAAAATCAAAAGAACATACACATTAAGAAGATAACTCATATAACCATGATTTTGTTCATGAGGAAACCCTGGCAAAGGGAAAACCATGATGGGGATGATACCCAAAAATAATGCAGTAGGTCTATAGTGTCTCTATTAGGAGACATAGCCTTGTTAGGAGCTGAATATTACATTTAGTACATTTCTGTGTTAAGGAATAGAAAACCATGTAAGGAGTATACAATCAACACACTACTCTTACAATCAGAAAAAGTATTATGTTACACTTATTTACCAAAAGATGGACTATACAAGCATATGTTATGCTCAAGTAGTCCCAATTATATCCCACATAAACTTATGTGTAATCCTTACATCATAATGCATCCACATATTTCATCCATATATTTGCATCTCAAAACATATTTATATATACTCGATCAGATAACCAGTCGGCTCACAAGTGCATCATCAAACGTGTTCAAAAATTGTCTAATTAACAAATTAATAGTCTTAAATCATATTATAACAAATTTTGGGTAGGACGCAATCCAAATCCAACTTAGAACTTCTAGATTCCACGTTATACTTCCTTAATCATTGTGACCATTCAACTCCTTTCTTTTTCTCCTATACTATCTTCACATGACTTAAAATGGTTGTAACTCTCTGAGATGAAGACCAAAAAACAATAGACCTTAAGAAAGGCCTACAATATCCCAAAATACCTTCCTCTAAGCTCATATGACTTAGTTCACCATATACAATGCTTGCTTACCAAAACTGTGTGACTATACAGAGTTAACTGCTTCCTAGACTTAGTCAATTTTACAAAACTGAATATCAAAAGTGAGTTTCACTTCGAAAGACCATACACATGAGTAGTATTTTAATAAATGAAAACCTCTATCAAAAATGGGTAACTTTCCAACAATCTCCCCCTTTGGCATTGATGGAAACACTTAGTGAGAAATGAATAAGTGTTCTATACGAAACTATTGTCTAAGTAAAAAAATTTCTTATCCATGTACATATTCTCTTCTCTATACATTTTTCATATCTACTACTCCCCCTTTGACATCAATGGAAAAGCTATACAAAAATTTAGTATATATATGTGTGTCTATATATATTTTACATCTTCTCGTCAAAAAATCATACCATGTGAAGTATGTTTTGGAAAGAGGTTTCCAAGGTCTTTTCCTTTTTAGTCCATGTCTTTACCAAAATATGACCCACATGGATCAGTCCATTCAATGCAAATAAGGAAGTTTCTGCTCCCTATATCTCTGTAGGCATATTTTTAGTGAGTGCCTTTGTTGCAGTCTCCATATCACAAAGTTTTTTTTTTCTTGAATTAAGTAGTTAGGAGTGATTAAATTCTTCAAAACACCAAATATTATCATTACTCTCCCTTCCTTGGTCTCCAATACACTTATCTTATTCAAAAGTTTATATACTTCTCTGTCTAACTCTGCAACACTGTGTTAGGAGATCTCACAATATTGTACCAACTTATTTAGTGTTTTTCAATCATTTGTAATTATATCCTCAATATTTTGAAGGTGTTTGATAGGATTTATATAGTAACTATATAACTTCCTTCAATGTCCAATACAAGTCTTTGCTTCAGAAATAGTGTTAATTTTTTATACCCAAGTCTCATGTGATAGACTTGCATACTTCCTCAAGTTTCTTCGCCAAATAGTTTTTTTTAGTTCTTACTTCTGCGGTCTTCACCACAGACTCAAAGTAACTATCAAATTCATATAATTTTGTTTTGAAGTTCTTTGTTGCATCCTTTCCTTGAAAAGTGAAAGGTAGGGGTAGGATTTTGTTAATAGTATCAACTGCTCTTTCCATTACCCTTGAATTTTTCTCCCTTCTCTTCTCAAATATATATTTTTATTTCGTAAAGGCTATGTAAGATAGCTTCATAAAATCATCTTCATCCATTCTCTCTACATCACTACCTAGAGTTTTATCTCCACTTACCAACAAATCTGAAGAAATAGGTGTAAGTATTTCTTGCTTGACTTTAACTTTACTCTCAGGTTCTTTCTCTACCTCACATGTTCTATTTTCACCCTTAGAAGGCTCTTTATCAGTAGGATTTACTATATCCATATTGTTTCTCTCATCTAATATCAGTCATAGTATCTAAATATCCTTTAAAGTGGTCACTTGTATCATGTGATGTGTCCAATGACACATGCACATGAGAAACACAAAAATTGATTGCTTCACTATACTCACAAACTGACTATTATGTTCTCCATCATTAGGTGTATCAATGTTTATCTCAACTATCTTTGATGACTCTCCCCTTAGGATACTTATGGGCTTATTAGTCTAGGCCTAGGAGGTGAGTATTTCTCTCATTGTGTCCCCATTAATACCTTTTCAATATCCTTGTGTGTATCCTCAATGACCTCATCATATTTCCTTAAAATTATCTTTATTAATCTTGCTTTAATTATTCAAAATGGTTTTATTTCTTTCATAATCATTTCATGTCCATCATAAGATATAACTGGTAGCATTTTCTCAATTGATTTCACTATAATTTTTTCATCCTCTTATAGTGCTAGCTATTTTAATATCTCAATCTTATCATATAAGTCCTTAAGTTTACTTATTTCTATCTCAGTAAAATTATTCTTAAAGATAAGAATATGCTTTATCACAATGTATTAAATTAGGATTTCATTGTTTGAGTCATACCTATCATAAAATATGTTTAATTGATTAAGTTTTCCTTGGTCTACAATCCTCTTCTCCAACATTCTCATGTCAGGTTTCCAGAGATGTCTATAAAAAAGTTTTAATAATTTGGTACAATGTTGTGAGATCTCCTCACACAATGTTGAAGATTTAGATAGAGAAGTATACATACTTTTGGATAAGATAAGTGTATTGGAGACCAATAAAGGAAGAGTAATGAGAAGATTTGGTGTTTTGAATAATTTAATCACTCCTAATCTATTAATTCAAGAAAAAAAAACCTTTGTGATATGGAGACTGCAACAAAGGCACTCACTAAAAATATGCCTACAGAGATACAGGGAGAAGAAACTTCCTTATTTATATTGAATGGACTGATCCATGTGGGTCATATTTTGGTAAAGACATGGCCTACAAAGGAAAATATCTTTGAAACCTCTTTCCAAAACATACTTCACATGGTATGATTTTTTGCTGAGATGTACAATATTGTTATTATTATTATTATTATTATTATTATAATAATAATAATTATAATAATAATAATTATAATAATAATAATAATAATAATAATAATAATAATAATAATAATAATAATAATAATAATAATAATAATGATGATGATGATAATAATAACAATATTGTACATCTTCTCGTCAAAAAATCATATCATGTGAAGTATGTTTTGGAAAGAGGTTTCCAAGATCTTTTCCTTTGTAGTCCATGTCTTTACCAAACTATGACCCACGTGGATCAGTCCATTCAATATAAATAAGGAAGTTTTTGCTCCCGATATCTTTGTAGGCATATTTTTAGTGAGTGCCTTTGTTGCAGTCTCCATATCACAAAGGTTTTTTTTTCTTTAATTAATAGATTAGGAGTGATTAAATTCTTCAAAACACCAAATCTTCTCATTACTCTTGCTTTCTTGGTCTCCAATACACTTTTCTTATCCAAAAGTTTGTATACTTCTCTGCCTAACTCTCCAACACTATGTGAGGAGATCGCCTAATATTGTACCAACTTATCCAGTGTTTTTCAATCATTTGCAATGATATCCTCAATATTTTGAAGGTGTTTGATAGGATTTATACAGTAAATGTATGACTTTCTTTGATGTCCAATACAAGTCTTTGCTTCAGAAATAGTGTTAATTTTTTTACCCAAGTCTCATGTGATAGACTTGCATACTTCCTCAAGTTTCTTCACCAAATAGTTTTGTTTAGTCCTTACTTCTACGGTCTTCTCCATAGACTCAAAGTAACTATAAAAGTCATATAATGTTGCTTTCAAGTTCTTTTTTGTGTCCTTTCCTTGAAAAGTGAAAGGTAGGGGTAGGATTTTGTTAATAGTATCAACTGCTCTTTCCAGTACCCTTGAATTTTTCTGTATTCTCTTCTCAAATAGCTCTTGTTCTTTCATAGAGGCTATGTAAGATAGCTTCATCAAATCATCCTCATCCATGCTCTCTACATCACTACCTAGAGTCTTATCTCCACTTACCAACAAATCTGAAGAAATAGGTGTAAGTGTTTCTTTCTTGACTTTAACTTTACTCTCAGGTTCTTTCTCTGCCTCACCTGTTCTTTTTTCACCCTTAGAAGGCTCTTTCTCAGTAGGATTTACTATATCCTTATCATTTATATCATCTAATATCATTCATAGTATCTAAATATCCTTGAAAGTGGTCACTTGTATCATGCGATGTGTCTAATGACACAGGCACATGAGAAACACAAAAATATGATTGCTTCACTATACTCACAAACTAACTATTATGTTCTCCATCATTAGGTGTATCAATGTTTATCTCACCTATCTTGGATGACTCTCCCCTTAGGATATTTTATGCTTATTACTCTTAGGCCTAGGAGGTGAGGATTTCTCTTGTTGTGTCCCCATTAATACCTTTTCAATGTCCTTATGTGTATCCTCAACGACCTCATCATATTTCCTTCCAATTATCTTTATTAATCTTGATTTAATTCTTTAAAATGGTTTTATTTCTTTCATAATCCTTTCATGCCCATCATAAGATAGAAATGGTAGCATTTTCTCAATCAATTTCACCATAGTTTTTTCATCCTCTTGTAGTGCTAGCTATTTTATCATCTCAAGCTTATCATATAAGTCCTTAAGTATACTTATTGCTATCTCAATAAAATTATTCTTAAAGATAAGAATATGCTTTATCACAATATCTTCAATTAGGATTTCATTGTTTGAGTCATACCTATCATAAAATATGTTCAATTGATTATGTTTTCCTTGGTCTACAATCCTCTTCTCCAACATTCTCATGTCAAGTTTCCAGAGATGTCTATAAATTTTTTTTTCTTGTATTTACTTATCTTCTTCTTTCTTATTTTCCTCTTCTTCTTTCTTATTCTTCTCTTCTTCTTTTCTACTTAAGTCATTTGCCTCTTTGGTGATGAATTATGTTTAGAGGACCTACTTCTTCATAGTGATCTTTGTTGTTTCCTTTGTTTGTGATATTATTTCCAGTAGGTTCATTATCCTTTTGAGATCTTGGGTGCATTCCATGGAATTTATACACTATATGGATATACATATGTTGGATGATATTAGTTTTTGTTACTAATCATGTTGTTTATATTCATGTTTTGTCACTGATGTTAACATATATTTCTATGAAGAGGACAACCAGGTTACTTGACTGGAAGAAGTGTATGGACACTGTATGAATGATTCAGAATGATTGAAATTGGATTTATGTAGAAGGATGTGTTTTGACCTTATTCCTAAGGTCGCTTGGCTTTATGTTGCATATTGTGGATGTTACAGTTGATTTGGTAAAGATTGGTTTCTAGAATTTAACTATGATTTTGGATAGAGTAGGTCTCTGTGTTTTGGGTATATCCTTCTAGTGTAGATATTTCAGATGATGTGAGCTTATTGGTAGATAGTTGACATATGTAGAAATAATGGTTTGACTTTTACTTTTGTTTGGTTACTAGTGACGTTAGCTGTGGCGTATATTCTGAAGAAGACCCAATTGCTAGCCAACTTCAGACATGCAACATGTAAAATGAATTGTGCGAATGGATTATGGATCTAGAATCATAATTGATGGATTGTAAATGATGTTTACTTGTTAAACATACCATGTGTATTTTATTATTTGTATATTGGAAAGCCTTAATTGGCCTACCTAATCAATTATTTGTGTATTAGGAAAGCTTAATTGGCCGACCTAATGAATTATTCTAAGAGGGTATATATGAGTTGTAGGAAAGTTGACACTTAGGGTGTGTATGACTTATTTTTTGTTGTCATTATGGCAACAAACTCACATGAAGTTTTGATAGTAAACTTTGAAGATCAAAATTGGTTAAGTACAGAAAAAAGAGAAGTATAGAGATATGCAGTTGATCAGAGCACCCGTGCATGTGCGCATGATCAAGTCAGACTATGCACCTTTATATTTAAGCTTTCTAATATGTTATTAAGCTTATACTATACACGCATGGTATAGTACATCAATACGAATAAGTTACAACAGGTTAAAGTGTAACTAGAAGTTCAAAATATAGAGCATGAGGCCGACCTCAGATTTTGGATTAGCGCATAATATTTTATTTTTTAATGGAAATGTGCCTATTTTAATATGTTTCTAATTATTTATTTAACACTCATGTATTCACGCTTAAGCCAATTTATTTGGAATCATTGTGTATGTTTTTTTTGGGCCAACTAAGGTCTTGTTTTTGGTCGCGTCTATTTAGGCATGTATATATACTAGACATGCACTTTTGTATTAAGTGTGAAATGGAAAATAAGTAGAGAAGATATTCAGAAGAGAAATATAAGAACTTAGTATGAAGTAGAAGTCTTCAAGAGATTAAACCATCAGAGCATAAATAGAATTGATTAGACAATAGTGTCAAAACAACAGTTCATCTTTTTGATATAGTGTATATCTATTATCTGAAGGTTGTATCCTTCATCCGATTGAGCAGTGAGCTTTGGCAGTGAGCCAACCACCTTTAACAAGGTTTTTTAGATACTCCTAATAGGGTCATTATACAGTTTGAATTGTAAATATTTCTCCTAACAGGGAAAAGGAACTCTAACAAGTTCATTAGACTAGTACGATCATTTGTGGGTACTAATTCCCACCGGGGTTTTCCTCTGATCAAGGTTTCCCTGTAATAATATCTTGTGTTATGTGTTATTGTGTTATGCTTCAATTGTTATCTATTTGATTTAAGTTTCAAATTTATGAAATAAAAATTAATAGACAAACAATGATTCACCCNCCCCCCCCCCCCCCTCTCAGTGTTTCTAACAATTGGTATTAGAGATCTGGTCCTCTAAAAGAAATTTTAACCACTTAAGGAGATCATGGATTCAACAGCAGAGAAACATCTGAAAAATAATCTTGAAGTAGCCCTTGATGATCTTGACAGATCTGAAAAAGAAAATGAAGAACTTAAACTAAAAGTTGATGGTTCCAAATGCTTATCAAAAAATTAAGAAAAGATCTGAAAGATTTCTCTACAAATGATTTGGGAAAATTGATCAAAAAGATGAATGAAGAGAAAATGTCTTTGAAGGAAAAGATTGAAGATCTAAATGAACAACTTATTGATAGCCTAACTGCTATTGAAGAAAATACCAAAGAAAGTAAACAATTAGATGAACTTATGCAAGCAAATATGAATATCTTGGAGTTGGAAAACATCAAGAAAAAGGTTGAATCTTAATTAACAAAAGCAACAGATAAAATTGAGAAATTACACACAAGTTTTGATCTAATTCAATCAGAACTTTATGCATAGAAGCTAAATGATGATATTACTGTGTTGGGTATAGTGTAGCTCAAATTGAAATCAATGCAATGAAAGAAAGAAATAAAGCACAAGAAGAATCCACAGAAGAAAAGAAAATTGAGAATCTTGTAGAAGGTAATATACAACCTCCTCAAGATGAACATAAGCTAGTTAACAAAACTTGTTATGCTTGTAACAAGCATGGACACTTGGAAAGAGATTGTAAAGAGGTAATACCTTTCAATGGGTATTTTTATTCCTGTAATAAATTGGTCATAGGGCTATTCATTGCAGAACAAGTCAAAGAAATCAATCACAATAGAACCAAAGAAATCTGAATCAATACAATAAGAAAAATCAACCTCAGAGAAACTATCAGAACATTACATGTCAGATATGTAATTATAATGGACACGCAGCTAAGCAGTGCAGCATGATAAACAATATCAATAGACATCCAATCATGTTTCACTCATGTAATGAAGCGGGACATATCTCAAGGTTTTGTAGGTCAAGAACTCAAAAACAAGAAAAGCCTAAAGAATTATTATTTGAAGAATCTGGTGAAGTCAAGTTTGTAAAAGCTACAAAAGATTCAAGTAAAATATGAGTTGAAGTAAAGAAAGACAATGATGTTAATAAGGTAGTCTATGCATCCATAATGGACAGACCTTCTACTTCTGGTTAAGCTGACCTTCTTGGTATTAGGGGGAGCTATTCTAGCTCTAAACCCCCGCATGGCTGGTATACTCATGTCTAAGTATTCTCCTATGGATTTATGTAACAGATGATAAAATGAGGAAGTATGCATAGATGCATAGCTTGAAATTTGACTAAAGCAAAGATTGAAATTATCAATGTAAACCACATTACGACAACAAGAATTAAATGTAATAACCTTTTATATATGTTAGTAAAATATCTTTTATCCACACTTTGCATTCGAGGTTGAGCATTCAGAGAGCGCAATAGCAATTAGCATCGAAGTATTGAAGGATAAATTGTTGGTTGGTTAGAAAGATGAATCAAAGTTGAAATGGAACCCTAGCAGATGTGTCATTTCAAAATCTCATGAAACCTTACTTATACAAGTTACAGGTAAGTAATTGCTACTCCTAAAGTGTTTGACATCTCTGAGAAAAAGACATATGTGTTTAAGAAGCATCTATTCAATTCTGTACTAGATGATGTAGAAGGGGCATTCTCCAAGACTCTACTAGGAATCGTGCATGTAGAAGACATACATACTTTCATTTACTGTAAGAAGGAGTTTGTTGGCACCAATGACATAACCACACTCATGGAATCAATGATGAAACTGGATTATTCATTCAAGGATGAATACGTGCATCTCACTGATAGCCCTATCTTTGAGTATATAAATGTGCATGAGCTTTATGAATTAGAATGGGTTAACATTCTACTTAGTAGGATACATGATGATCTGTATTGGATTCGTGAAGTTCCTATTTTCATTACTACATACCTCATTCATGAGATGAATGGACTCTCCAAGGTTGGACCCATTCTTCCTATTGGAAAGCATGTAAATAAATAGGTTGAGAAGGCTTGCTTAGCTAGAAGTGATAGGTGTGGGATGAATGTTGATCCCATTGTGGAAGAAGACATCAAACTCCTCACCATGATACTTGGTAACAAGTTTCAACATGCAAGAAGACTGAATAGTGTGTCTGTAGCTGCTATTCTGGCAGCAATAAGGATGACAAGAGATAACACACAATATAATCTCTGTGAGATATTGTGCTCACAACTGATTGAGAACATTAGAGCTATCAAGCATGACAAGAGAAAAATATTCAGATTTGGCTCTTTGATTATCTACCTATACTTCCACATTGTTTGTAAATTCTCTAATCTTTACCTAGACAGGAGAAAACCTACTATGTCACAAATTTCATTAAAGGCTACATCAGAAAGTAGTCTAAAGGATTTTATGGACATGGAGATCAAACCATTCAAGATCAAGATGCAGAAGAGGTTCAGAATACTGGAGAAGATAGTTGAAAAGTACAAAGACACCATATGTTTCATGGTGGAAACTGACTATGCATGCATGGAAGCAGTTGAGCCAAGAACCAAAGTGATCCACCCACTTGGTTATGAATTTGAAGAAAATGTGTTGGAAGGATATGCACAAGTTATTTTATCTACATCTAAAGATCCAAAAGAGCCAAGATGGGGCACATATAGAGAGAAGACACATCAATTTGATTATGTCTTATACAGTGTAGATAATAAAATAAAGGCATCAAGGATTAAATCTAACATCCTAAAGGTTCATGGGGTCACACAAGAAGACCTAGATAAAGCTAGGGAACCTAAAATTGCAAGAGAGCTTAAACAAACACGAGAAGAAGAAGAAGAAGAAGGAGGAGGAGGAGGAGGAGGAGGAAATATGATGATGGTACATCTGTGCCTTCAACTACTATTGACTTGGAATCCTCTCCACCTTCGATACCAAGACAACTGACCAGAAGAAGGAAACAAGTTCCCACAAGTCACCCACCCTCAGGGACAACACAGAGCAAAGTTAAGAATACTCAAGTCCCTCGTGAGGTAGGATTCAAACCTAGTCTTGAAGTCTTAAGGAACATAATAATTAATGAAGGAATAATTGACTCAATTTCAAATGTTTATAACAAGTACCAAGAGATAGATAAATCAAAAATACATTCTATGATTATCTCTCACATGATCAAGTTTAAAAGGCTAGTATTGGAACTCAAAACAGTCATACTAGAAAAAGTATAGAACATACTAGACCTATTGAAAAGACAATAAATAGAGGAATATATGAGGATTAGAGAAGAAACATTAGACAATCTTCTCCCTATTTTCTCACATGATGAGAAAGCAATTTTATTAGACTTGGTAAAACCTCATCTAAGAAACAAAACAAGAACTCTTCACATCATGAACAAACAGTGTGAGTTGGTTGGGAAAGAGACTGAAAAAGCATTTGAGCAAGTATTTTTGGATAAACACATGTATCCATCAATAGTGCCTACAGCTAAAGTGACTGCAGTCCCTCCCAAATAGGATAAAGAACTAGAGATTCCAAATGTGCCTATGACAGGTCCATAGGATTCAGCACCCAAAGTTACATCACCCTCCAATACAGTCAAGGATTAAGATAAAACCATTGTGATAAATGTTGTTGAGATCACCATGTCAGACTCATAAAATGATTTAAATAAATTTCAAGAAGCATTTGTAAGTACTAAAGAAGTTGAGAAGGTATGCACTGATAACACTTGTTTACAGCAAGAACAAGTTCCTACTAGAGAAACAATAGGTCAAGATGAAGAGAGAAAGGATGAACCTAATGAACCACCCTCTATGGAGATCCCAATTAAAATTGAATGCATGGATGGTAGTCAAAATGCTATATTCACTCCATCTAGAAAATCATCATTATCATTGTTGTCAAGCTTGACCCCAGACTCAACAAACCTAGATGCTTGGGGAGAAGAAGACCTATTTGAAATTAGTGTATTAGCCATGGAGAAATCCAAAGAGAAACAAGTAATGAGAAACCCTCTCTTGCTAGAGTCAATGAACATTTTGAATGACTTAGTATCATTTGACTAGAAATTGGAAATATCTAGTCAGTGGATGATGTTGACGACATATTGACTTGCTTAAAAGCAAAATTCACAAGCTTAGTAGATTCAACTACCAAAATTATAGAGGAGAAGTAAAAAAGGGAAAGATTGGATGAACTAACAAAGAACTTCCAATTAGATCTCAACTCCTTTAATATTGGTCAAACAATTCTGAAAGAGTTAGCAGTAAAAGGAAGGAAGGTGATAGAAAATTGTATGGTTAGGGGAAAATTCACTTCTGAGCACATCAAGAAGATCAAAGAAGAAGACATCTTGGTTGAAAACATTAGGAAATCAGATGAAACATCCTCCCAAGACATTAACATCTGCAACAACATCTATCAAGGGTATATAGAAAATATTGAAAAGGCCAAGGTAGACATCAACAAGATAAGGACTAGGCAAACACAACTAAGAAATACACTTGCGCCCTCCTTAGCTATTTTGAATGAGAACATAAAATAGATAGATGAAAAAATTGTTACATATGATCAAGGCCCCTGCATGGATCTGACAAAGATGGAGAAACTCACATGTCCATTATGCGCCCAACTTCAAACTATTGATGCACTTAAGGTATTTTGGAAGCAAGAGATCAAGACTCTTTTGATTGCGTATCTAGATGTGTACTCTGAGTAAGTACCTAGAGACTTAAAATTTTTGACACCTTTGTCATTAATGTCAAAGGGGGAGTAGTGTATGTATATAAGGAGTATGATATATATAGCCAAAGTTATGATGTACATATTTTTGTTGTTAAGTCAAAGATTAAGTAACTTGGCCACATTCCTTTGTTTCCCTTAATGAAAAAGGGGGTGATTGTTGGAAATTTGACACTCAGGGTGTATATGAATTATTTTTTGTTGTCATTATGCCAACAAAGTCATATGAATTTTTGACAGTAAACTTTGAAGATCAAAATTGGCTAAGTACAAAAAAAAAGTAGTACAAAGATATGCAGTTGATCAGAGCACTAGCGCATGTGTGTACGATCAAGTCAGACTATGCATCTTGATATTTAAGCTTTCTAATTTGTTAGTAAGCTTAAACTATACATGCATGGTATGGTATGTTAGTACGGAGAAGTTACAGCAGGTTAAAGTGCCACTAGCAGTTCAGAATACAGAGCTTGAGGTCGACCTCAAATTTTGGATTAGCACATAATATTTTATTTTGTAATGGCCATGCGCCTATTGTAATATGTTTGTAATTATGTCTTTAACACTCATGTAATCACGCTTAAGCTAATTTTTTTGGAAGAATTATGTATGTTGTAATTGGGCCAACTAAGGTCTTGTTTTTGGTCCCGTTTATTTAGGCATGTATATATACTAGACATGTACTTTTGTATTAAGTGTGAAATGGAAAATAAGTAGAGAAGATATTCAGAAGAGAAATATAAGCAAATCAATATGAATTAGAATTATTCAAGAGATTAAATAATTAGAGCATAAACAAAACTAATCAGACAATAGTGTCAGAACAACAGTTCATATTTTTCATATAGTATATATCTATTATCTAGAGGTTGTATCCTTCATCCTATTGAGTAGTGTGCTCTGGAAGTGAGCCAACCACCTTTAATAGTGTTTTGTAAAGATTCCTACTAGGTTCATTGTACTTGCATTGTAAATATTTCTCCTAACATGGAAAATGAACTCTAACAAGTTCATTGGACTAGTACAATCATTTGTGATTACTAATTCCCACTGAGGTTTTTCTCTGATCAAGGTTTCTTCGTAATCATATCTTGTGTTATGTGTTATTATGTTATGCTTCAATTGTTATCTATTTGATTTAAGTTTCAAATTTTTGAAATAAAAATTAATAGAAAAACACTGATTCATCCCCCCTCTCAGTGTTTCTAACATGAGTGATAGTTTCTTTTGAAAAGATAATACAAAGATTGAGAAGAAGAAGAAGAAGCGAAATTTGCAAGGCATTTTTAGCTGGTGGATGTAAAGTAGAGTTTATGTGAAGAGTACTTCATTGTAACTAACCAAGAAAAGATAGTTGCTATCAGATAGTTGACTAGATTGTGTATTTTATTTATACACTTGTTCAGATTTTGCATCCTTGAGGGTGGATTTAACCTTCTTTGGACAGTGTGCCTTGGCAGTGAGCGTACTATTTCTTTTGACTCCTAATAGGGTATGTCTCTTAAGATGGAATATGTACTGTAATGTTGTAAAAAGCTCCTAACAGGGCTAAATATTTTAACAGGAATACTATATTCTTAGTACATTATTTGTGGGTTTTAATTCCCACTGGGGTTTTACCTTTAACAGATCTTCCTCAACAAAAACTATTGTGTTATGGTGTTGGATTTTACAGTGTTATCATTTACATTTACAGATTTGGTTTATAAAGTTTAAAGTTTAATAATCTATATCACAACTGATTCACCCCCCCTCTTAGCTGTCTTATGGACTATTATTCCTTACAATTGGTATTAGATCTTGTGGTCCTTAGAGATAAATTTTAACAACTTGAGGTGATCCTAAAGATGACTTAATACAGGAAGGATAGTCCAAATTTTGTGGTCCTTAAAACTTTGATAGTTGGCAGAACAAGATGAGAACACATTTGCTATGTCTGGGAATTGATTACTAGATTATCACAAAGAAGAATGAAAAAATAGTGAATGAGGATGAGTTAGAGAAGGCTACTGAAGATGAAAATAAGATATTTTCATGTAATATGGTTTCAAGGGAATCTTTGATCAGTGCACTTTCAGAAGGAGAATTCACAGAAGTAAAGGACTTGGATTCTGTGCATGAGATCTGGTTCAGATTGGAAGCATTATATATTGGAGACAAGTTTACTAAGTAGGATAAGCTACAAAACTAGAAGGCAAAGATGGAATCACTGAAGATGAGAGAAGATGAGAACATTAGGGCATATGGATAGATAATTACTAAATTAGTTACTAGTATTAGAAAATCTGAAGGTACTTACAGTGAGGAAGAAGTGATTGTGAAGATACTCAAATCTTTGACACCTACATACAAAACCAAAGAATAAGCAATAGAAGAGATCATACCTTTGACACCGAACTTCACCAGAGAGATGTTGATTGGAAAGATAACTACATTTGATGCCGTGAAATTGGGGGACACTTTACCTAAAGTTGATTTGGCATTCAAAGAAACCATGCACAAGAACAAAAAGACCTTATCTGGAAATGCAAGCACCAATAGTAATGACCTAAGGGAAGAACTTGGAGCCTATGATGATGAATGGGAATAGATACAGGAAGAAGAAATAAAGCTAGATAAAGTTGTTGCACTAATTTCTAGAAGAGAAAAGAGAGGTAAGGGAAATTTTGAATCAAAATAAACTTTGAAATGTTTTTCATGTAACAAAATTGGTCATTTTGTATCTAGATGTCCTACAAGAGTTCCAAAGCACAAACCTATGTTTTTCAAGTAAAAGTATTCAAAAGACAAAGAATATTATTATTATAGTGAGGGTATATCTGATGATGATGATGATGATGATGATGATGATGATGATGGTGACTATGATGAAATTGGATTTATTGCTATTAAGGATGATGAACCTATGCATGAAGAAAAATCCTTAGTATCTCAAGTTGAAAAGAAATCTGAATGTGTTATAAACAATGGTTGTTCACATCATATGAATGGAGATAAAAACAAGTTTGTAAGTTTGAAAAGACATGATGGTGGTGTTGTCAGATTTGGTGACAATTCTCCTAAGCTTATTATTGGAGTGGGATCTATTTCTTTGGATGGAAAGACTAACACTGACAATGTATTCCTTGTTGATGGACTTAAGCATAATCTGTTGAGTGTTGGACAGTTAGTAGACAAGGGTTATCAATTAAAATTCATTGATGGGAAATGATCTATTATAAGTAAAGCAGGAGACTTGATTACATCTGGTACTAAATCCAGAGGTAATGTATTTGAATTGAAAACATCTAAAGCCTCTTGTTTTATTGCAAAGGTTGATGACAGTGGGTTATGGCACAAAAGATTTTGTCATGTTAATTTTGATAACATTATGAAGGAAAGTATTAAAAAAGGAGTATGAGATCTACCTAAAATTGTAAAGCCATCTAACACTATGTGTAGAGAGTGTGTTATGGGCAAGCAGACTAAAAGCACTTTCAAAATTAAAGCTTATTCAGTAAAAGGGAATTTGGATCTAGTGCATATAGATCATACTATGGTGAAAGGTACTTTATACTATTTTTTGATGACTTTTCTAGAATTATGTGGGTTACATACTTGAGAGAGAAATCTAAAGCATTTGACAAAATCAATTTATTTAATGCAAAAGTTGAGAATGAATCTAGTTTGAAGATAAAGTGTTTGAGATTAGACATAGGGGGTAGTTTACAACAGAGACATTTAATAGATACTATGACGAAAATGGAATTTATAGAAAAACATTAGCCCCTAGAACTCCACAACAGAATGAGATAGTAGACTGAAGAAATGAAACTATATTAGATGTTGCAAGAACTATGTTGCTTGAAGGAAATGTGTCACATGTTCACAGGAGAGAAGTAGTTGGGACTGCTATTTACACATTCATCAAAATTCATACCAAAGAAGGTACAAGTAAGACTCCTTATGAATTATGGTTTGATCATACTATTAGCACTTTTTCTTGTATCTCAACCTTAAACTGATTATACTTGAATGAAAACTCCTTTTGACAAGAGAAAGGCTAATTGCTAAGGATTGGATAATATCCTTCTTCGTTTTCGAGCTCCACGAATGCTCAGGCAGGTTTTACCTCTTAAAAATTTTTGTTAGCACAGTATTTGTTGATGTGGACACTAATTGATTATGTACCTTTATTGAACCAACTTATGAATTATCTTGCAGGATGACCAAACATATTCATAAACAAGATATTACCATGCAAATCATAGTTATTAACATAATGGTAATCAGTGATACAAGGATTCTCATCCTTCTTCCTTTTCTTTGTAGGAGGGATAACCTAGTGGATTCTCTCTTCAAGGAATCAATAATATGGACAGTTTCCTGCTGACAGAGGTCCTTAATAAGTTTAGCTTGTATGTTATTTGTAACAGAGTATTTTAAATGATTTGGTTTTGATAAATTAGAACATCTGAGACACAGATAGATAATCAAATAATTTTCTGAACCAGTGCCTATCCTTTGGGCTGTAGAGTCAATAATAAGCAAAGATATCACAGAAACAACATACACTGAACTGCCTTACAATTCAAACAATTAGAATAGGTTGCCTTACAAACTATCTTGTTACCTCGAGACCACTGTATCAAATCCTTAAACAGAATAGTATGCTCCTTGAAATCATTCACAACATTTAATCCTTTCCTTGAAAGAAACTTGTAAACAATTAAATGGTTACCTTATAACCAGTGTGTTACAGAATACCTGATAGACTTTAACACAGAAAAGCATACATACAAAGCAAAGAGACAATAGTTGAAAAGAGTAAAATTGCACCGTATATTATTTATGTGATCCAGCTCGTTGTACATGAAAGATTACACAGCTTAGAAACATAGATAGAAATCCAGAAGATCTGAATTCAATGATATATTATCTCTTCTTCACAAAATGTTCCAAAAAATCAAAGACGCTTAACTATTACAAGTCTTATGATATATATAGATTCTAGACCATCTTGGAATCCCTAAGGATGCAACAAGCTTTGGATGGTCTCAAAACCCTAACCCTAAGACACAAGAGTGACAAAAGAAAGAGAGAAAAGAAGCGGTGAGGTGACTGAGTCAAAAAGGTAATATCAGATATCTTTTGTTCTTCTCCCGACCTTGCTACTGCAATCTGATTTGTAAGTGGTAGCTGGTGTAGTTATGTGAAGTCCTGGTAGTTGTTCTCACATGCTCACCTTCATTTCTTTTTGAAATAAATGTCCATCATGTCCATGAACAGTGCAGCACCAAGTGTCACCTTACTCATCATCCAAAATTTCTTCCTCGATCACA
Organism: Thuja plicata; assembly: GCA_018584345.1. Taxonomy (NCBI): domain Eukaryota; kingdom Viridiplantae; phylum Streptophyta; class Pinopsida; order Cupressales; family Cupressaceae; genus Thuja; species Thuja plicata. The sequence goes on along the minus strand of MU224813.1, from coordinate 1,581,486 downwards.
AGTTTCTTTTTCTTCGGTGTTTTCATGACTTCCCATGCCTTGACCTCATCATCTGTTGGCCAATTAAAGTCTTGGGTACTCTGTACCTGTACCTTTTGTCTGTCCCATCTTACATCGGTGATATTTTTGACATCAAGTAGGAACTTGTTGATGTCTGTCTCAGCTTTGAATGCTTCATCTAAAAGAAGATTAAATCCATTAATATCAACCTCCGTTCCCAAAAGAAAAGCCTCTTCACTAGGCATTTTGGTGTCAAATTCACCTCTCCAGGCATCTATAGTTTTCACTTGGTCATCTTCTCCTTTCAAGGCAGGAATAAACCTATTAAAATCAACTGAAAAGAGACTCAACTTAGCCTCTATCTAGTTCAATTTCCCTTTGAAGAATGAGAGAGCAACATTTACCCTTTTGATCTCATCTTCTACCTCTGTTACAATTGGAGGAAAGTCTTCCCTTATAGCTTGTAGAGATGATAATTTCTCAAATAAACTTGCTCTAGCAGACCACTTGGTGAAGTAGGGGTTCAAAATTAGAAGGTACCTTAATACCTCAGCATGCAAGATAGGCAATTTGTTATAATTATTAATTACAACATCAAATTTTTCTTTGAGGATCTCAATCCTATGTTGTAATATGCCTCTCAATGCTTTCAATGCTATAGCATTCCCCTTTTCTTCATCTAATTTCTGTTCTACAGACTCTTCTGATTTAGGCTTATCCTCAATTTGCATGGTTGGTGGTTGGGCAGGCACATATACTACCTCTGGTTTAGCCTCCAATTCATCAATTAATGTCTTTATCATTTGATCTCTTTGGTATAGCTTTATATGGCACATATCTCTATCTTTAGATAGTGTACTTGTTTCCTCTAATAGAGCTATATACCTTTCAGACAATTGCTTTGTCTTATCCTCATTTAACTGAGCCCAGTGTGTCATTATTTGGGAAATCTCTAGGTCCCCTGTGTTCTGTACTGACCACACCATCTGGTTCCCCACCATATTTTCTTGAATATTCACTAATTGGGGCTTTTTCTCTTTAGGGGTCAGATTCCACATAGCAAAGGCTTGTGACTTTAGGTCATACCCAAATCCCTTAATCATATCTCCTATTTGGACTTCACTGACCATTTTAAGGTCAGGCTACTTTCTGATTTGATCTATTATGAATGTGGATGCCAAATCCCAGCCTTCAGCCAATAAGATTCCACTTCCTAATACCATTTTCCTGGCATCCTCAGGAGAAATGTCCTCAACTTCAGGATCATAATTTTGTACGGCCACAAGAGCTTCATTGGTAATTGTCTCCTTCCCATCCACAAGTAACTGGGACTTCAACTGCTCGGCTTTGTGCCATCTAAGGAAATATTTGAATTCCTCTGTCTTCACAAAATTATCATCATCCAGGAACTTCTGCTAGTTAAGCAATCTCTCATCCACACATGACCTTAGTGGGATCTCAACATTATCCTCTGGATCAGGCATTTGTTTCTTGCCTTGTCTAATTTCTTTCCTCAGGTTATGATCATATAACCTGGTACCTGGTATCAAGGCCTTAACCTTGTCTTTTTTCTTGCTTTGTCCCTCTGCTGAAGGTTGGCCTAATTCCAACTTTTGCCTCTTTGGAGCAGGCTCTTCAAAATCATCAAGCTGCGTTGCAACTGTCAAATCTATAATCAGTGGCTCTGTTTCCTGCAACTGTGGGATCTCAGCCATTTCTTTCCCTTGGACTTGTTGAGGTGGAGGAGACAAGTAAGGACGTGCATAGTCACTATCATCTCCACTTTCATACTCTAATTCTGAATGCTTAGGAGACTGAGCACCTTTCTTAGCTAAGAATGTATCCAATTGATCTAAAAACACATATTAGTTGTCAATCACAGCCTTGATCCTATCAAAATACATGAGATCAGGGTAAAAACCCCCAAAGGATAGACCATTCCTCTTTATCTGAGTCTGCAAATTGAGCAGCTCCTAGATTCTCAACCTTTTCATGTGGATGTCATCCTCATCTAAGTTATTTCTAGTTGCATCCTCCTCTATACACTCACAATGCACATTTGTATTTGGGATAGTAGGAGTGTAGAGTTTCCTAACCCCTGCCATGAAGCCTTCTGGGTCAATATATCTGTAAGGGGCTGCCCCCATTCTGAACTTTTCTAGCCATTGACTCACTTCATCTATGGCATTCTTACCTATTGTAAAATTTGCAATCTTAAATTTCCTAGGGGTTATGGTCCCCTTCTTATGAGGTGCAAAATGCTCATTGTCAGTTAACATCAGCTACCAGATGAATTCCATGGCAACAACTCTCATTGGCACATAATAAGGCAAAATATGGGGTGGGTGGATACACCCAAATACTCTGAATATAGTGAAATTCTCCTCTAAGTAGAAGTCACCCCAGTTATGATTTCCAGGCCAATTCTCTACATATTCACAAGGCCTAAGCAGTTGTATGACCTTCAAAGGAATTCTGGTCCTGCTTATTCCCAGACTCTTTATTATTGGATACACAATCCAATTTTGGAATGCACAGAAGTCACAATCTCTATTAGTAAAGTTCCAAACCCTAACCCAGAACTGGATAGGATTAGGTTGTGCCTAAAAGAATCTTTGAGGGGATAAGTTGTGGCGATCCATGATTGCAAAGTTGTAATACAAGAGAAGGTGCATTAGGACTGAATAATGCAAGAATTTGGGCTCCTTCTCCTTAGGGTTTTTCAATTTCTTCTGTGTAGCAACGAAACCCTCATGCATCTCATCAATTATATGCTGAATATAATCATAACTAGTGCTTGAATGTATCTTCTGCAGGTCTAAAACCATCATCAGGATGCCATGACCTATTCTTTCAGCATCTCCATCTATTACTAGTACTCTGCAAAGAGCATAGGCATTGTACTTGATATAAAAATGCAGGTCCTTATAATAATAAGGATATGGTTCAGGCTTAGGAACCAAATGATCCCTCAATTCTTTTGGCATATGCTTCAGTAATAAGCCCTTTGCAACACCAGGCTTTGCAGTATATCTCTTTTCCTTCCTAGTCATGTCAATTCTCTTAGACATAGTGCTGAATAAGCCAAAGGCTTGCATGAAAGAGTTTCTGTTCAGAATTAACAAGGGAGTGCCATCATCTCTTTTGATGGTCTTTGTAAGTGCATCATAATGATTTTCCAGGTCCAGAAATAGGTCAACATCTAGGAACACATCAGGAACTAATAACCTACCCAGACCACATGTCCAAGGGTTTGAAACAGGGATAGGCTTATCAGAATTTTTATAAAAATATGTAAACAGAGAATAACCTGTTGTGCCCGAGGTTGCAGCATCTCTGATGTCTTTGAAATCATCCTTAAAGACACCAGCATCAATCTTTTTGTTCTGTGTTGAACCTGGCAGAAGCTGAAGAAATTCATCTGAGAAGCTCGGCTCTCCTTTTTGCTCCTCTCCACTGCCTCCACTTGTAGAAGCAACGCTCACAGCCCTACTCATCTTTGCAAGCACCTTGAATTTGTTTCCTTGAACCGATATTGAAACAAATCTAACTTCCAATATCAGCTATTTGCGCTAAGCACAAGCCTCTGCGATTTTTTTAAAAATATCTGTTTACTTTGGATACACTGCAACTACTCAAAATATGATTTTTCACTGAAAACAATCAATCAGGCTCTGAAAACTTGAAAGTACGGTGAACAAGAATGAATGCACAATCATCTATTTATAGCCATTTTGATTCAGAGTACATAGCTCATAATTCAGAAATGTCAGTTCTTCCATTAAGTTTCCATGCCGTGAGCTTTCAAAAACCTAGCCGTAGTTGCACGAAGTTGACAGGAAATCAATTTTTCAAATATAAATCTTTGGCACAATCATAAAAAATTTAAGACGGCTGACATGTCATCCTTTGATTCATTCTCTGTCATAAATCTTAGCTACCTATTGTGCACAGTAATCAAAATTCAAGTATCTGATTGGCCATCAAGAGATCTTCCTTGTCATGTCATCCACTTGCCGCCACATTTTAGATCTTATGATCTGGCGACCTCGCGACTGCAGGAAGTCTCTTTTTCGCGAACACTTTTCCTTAACCATGGTTTAATCTCTAGACCTGGCGAAAATGCATGTTCTTTACCTTAGCTGACCCAAGTCCATCTGGCGATCAAGCGACAAAAGTGGAAATCTAAGTCGCATGGGGTTATCTTTAACTCATCTTTCTTCTCCAGACTTGGCGACTAGCCGTTACTATTAACATCCATAGTTATCACTTTGTCGCTGGATGCTCACTTTTTATTTCAATATCACATGACAACCTTTAGTCGCACAGTTGGGAGATAAATTTAACTTGACCTAATCATTAAAAAGTACCCTTTCGCTGTTTATAGCGACCTTGCGACATACCCTAATCGCCATGTCGGGAGGACTTTTTCCCTAGGACACTTTTATCTCCAGACATTGCGACCACCGTCAGATCCTTTCATTTCTTCATCCAACGGCTGGTGCGTAATCACTTAATATTTCCTCATACCCTTAAGTTATCTGGAGACCTTGCGACTGAAGGAAAAAATACCTTAGTCTCTTTATTGCTTAATCCATTTCTCCTTCTGGCGACCTTCCGACAACCCAGTTACATCATGATAGATGTTAACTGTTCTTTTGTCCACCTAATCCATACTGAAAAGCTGAGTCATTGCTCCTGTTTTGGCTACATCCCGACTGAGTAATGCCGTAAACATGAAATAGTTAGTCATGGAATCAGGACTGTTATCCCTTAACTGTCATCCCGTCTCGAGACCACGTGACTTAAGAAAAACTTAACTGTTTGCCATGGCTTGATTTAGCGACCATGCGACATGAAGTAATCATGAAGTCTGAGAACATTTATTTGACCTTTTGACTTCTTTCGCGATCACCTGACTGATGAGTGGGTCCCATTCTTTTCAAAGCTTATAATCATAAGGATCCTACGACTACCCGACTGAAGGAAATTGCCAAGTCTTGAAACACTGAAGGAATATTCTGTTTCATAAGGAGACTATGCAACACAAAGGGAAAGCGAAGTCGGGAGAGGATATGGAATATTCATCTTGGGCAACGTGATAAAGCGACTTAACTTAAAGCACATGTCTTAATTGATATGAAAAAGGTAACGATGAAACATAAGACATGACCAGGGTTTCCAAATGCTTCGTTTAACACTTGGTTGCTTTAGGGTTTTTCAGGATTTTTAGCAATTTTGGCAAGGCTTTAACATGACACCTAAAATTTTATAGAGGGAAAGACAAGGAACAAGGAAAAGCAGCAAAAACATGAAATACAACCAACACATACACCTAGTGTAAAATACTTTAGAATATTTGGTAGTAAATATTATATCAAGAGAGATGATGAAATATGAAAGTTTGATGCTAGAAGTGATGAAGGAATCTTTCTTGGTTATTCCACTAAGAGTAAAGCATATAAATGTTTCAATCTGAGATTGAGAAAGTTGATTGAAAGTGCCAATGTGAGGACAGATGAAAAGTTTCAGATTTAGGAAAGAATATATGATTGTGGTCAGATTACAAAAGTGAAAGAGGTTACTACTAGACCTATAGAATCTATGATGATTGACAATGAGATTGAAGATGAACAGACTGAAGCTACTGAGACACTGAAGACACCAAGGTATGTTAAGAAGAACCATCTTGAAGATAAAATTATTGGTGATGCAAGTAAAGGTATGATGACTAGTGTTGGAAAGTGACAATGCAAGCAATTGTTATTTTGTCATTGATGTCAAACCTTTACTGGTGAGACTTGCTATCTTTTTGAGTACCATATCTATTTTTGATGAAGAAGATTTAACAAGAAGACCAAGTGAATGGTTGAGTTAAGGTAATTCAAAGGGTATTTGATCAGTTGGCACTCTAGCTAAGTAATTAGTTGATTATCTTTCAAAGACATTTTTTCTTGCTGTTCTGTGCCGAGAAAGTTTGGCTCGTGCCAAGTAAAGTTGCTTATGATGAGAAAAGTTGCTTCTACAGAGTAACGTTGTTCGTGACAAGTAAAAAGTTGCTCAATGCTGAGCACCATTGAAATTGCTGAGTGAAAAGAGTAATGAAGGCTGACTTACATAAGTTTGATTATTGATGAGATTTGAGATCTTTGGCTGACTTAGTTGATTTTATTGGTATTGTAATGTTAATTAAAGATTGATCCATGTAATTTAATGTATGGGTAACCAAAATTAATGCATGGTTTCAAGATTTAATTAGAGACTACTTTGGAGAAGTAAATGTAATGCAAAGATGGGATGATCCATTGGATCTGACCTAACCTAAGATCTACGATCTTGTTTAAGCGGAAAAAGACTTATCTGACCTAGACAGAGAGGTATATGATAATATCAAGGGGTTATTCATTTAAGTGTGGATGAATGTATGTGTATGCAAAAAGGTTTGCATAGTTGATTTACTGTTTAGCATGATCTAGCAGAGAAGGAAAAAGGTAGAAGTAGAGTGTTGCATGTGTGATTGCTTGACAGATTTCCAAGCTAATTAGAAGGTTGAAATGACAATGTAGGATACCCAGTAAGTTAACATCAGAGCTGTAATTGGATCTGAATTGGAAAGTAAGTTGTATGTATCAGATCACAACTGCTGATTACTTTCTTACCATTGTATTAGTTAAATCCTTTAACAAGGTTGACTTAACAGTCATTTGTATAAATCCTCTAACAAGGTGACATTCAGATT
>MU224813.1:1552567-1564340 GCA_018584345.1 Thuja plicata | reverse complement strand
ATGGCTCTGTTGTTTCCATGGATGAGTTGATTGAGTTGTTCAAAGATCAGTATGGAGATAAGACAAATAAGGGCTTTTTATTGAATGAGTTCAATAATATCAAGAAGAATTATAATGAAGAGGTTACTGAATTCAATATAAGGTTTCAAATGGCCATGCATAAATTGTTTCAAAAGATAAAGCTAGATGAAGAAATTTGTCTAGCAACTTATTTAAATGCTTATGATTCCAAAATGGGATATGCTCTGAGGGATAAAAACTCTAGAACTCTTACGATGCTTACAAGATAGCAGTCAATATTGAAATGAACAGAAGAGTGTCTGGTAAGTTGAGTAGGAGAGATGATCCTAGGTTTAGTAAGAGCAATATGAAAGAACCAGAGTATAAGGAATATAGAGCCCCCCAGAACAATAAACCTCTTTACAAGAATAATTATAATCCTCAGAACAGAATGCAAAATCACCCTTATGGAACTCATTTCAAGGATGGAAAGTCTGTTGGTGCACCTAAGAAAGAAAGGTCAGACAGTAAGATGCCAGACCCTCTTCATAGAAACTCAGTACATTTTTGTAATGAGGAGACTTGGTGTGAAGCTTGTGATGCCCCACATAATCTTGATTTTTGTGTCATCTCTTTGGATTTGAAAGAAATAGAGGAACAAGAAAATAATGAAGGGGAATAGTGTGATCATAGCATGACCAACACTTATTCATGCCATGATACTGATTCAAACAGTGAAGAGGAAAATCATGATTCCTATGTTTCACAGAGAAGGGTTGAAACCCATCATCAACAGGTCCTATCTAACAGTGAGGTGGATGAGGCTGATGATAATATTAGATGCTATGCTCAAGATAGCCAAAAAGTTCCTCTTATCAGAAAAGCTTCTGATGAAGAAAAAGCAAGAATTACTGCTGAGTTGGTAAACAAAGCTAGAAGCAATTACCACTTAAGAAATAGGGTGGTAGGAGGAACTAGTAGCCAAACCTCAGGTGTTTTCATCAAGGACAATAAATCAGGCCCTCAGTATATTCCTAAGAAGGAAGAATCTAGAGAAAGTGGAAATAAGCATAAGGTCAAGGTCATCACAAAAGTTGTAGAACCAAATGCTATACAGGATGAAAAGGATCAAGAAGAGATTATTCCTGTTCAAAAAATAGACAATAGAAAGTTGAAAGGACCATTTCAAAAGAAGTGTAGTGCAGAGAATGACGTTATCATTGATAAGTCAAAAATTTTAGACATTTGCTATACTCTGATTGACATGGGTCAATGTTTGTCTCAGATGACAGTTAAGGTACCTTTTCTAGAAATGATGAGGATCAAAGAACATAAAGAAAAGGTGATGTCATTATTAAGTAGTGTACTTGAAATAAAAATTCAAGACCCAGTGGGTGTATCTGAGATACCACCTATAAACAGAAATGAGGAAGAAATGTTAACCTCTGAGATTCCTTAGATATTCTTAAATGCAACCTCTTCTCCAAAGGTGGTGGACCCATTTTTTCTGTCATTAATAATCAATGATAAGATGCTCAAAAATTGTATGATTGATTCAGGAGCTTCTAATACAGTTATGCCAGTTGAAATTATGAAGGCAATGGGCCTACATGTTGACACACCTCATGGAAGGTGTAGAGCTATGGATTCCAGGGAAGTCCCTGTAATTGGTACTATTGAGGCTATGCCTTATAGATTGGCTCTTTGCCCTGATGTTGTCATGACAATGAATGTTCTTGTGGTTGATATACCACCTCATTATGGTATGTTGTTATCAAGAAAATGGAGTGCTTCCATGGGAGGAAGTATACAAAATGACTTATTATATGCAACTTTCAATATTGCTGGAGAAAATGTCAATGTTTTGAGGGAGAGCAGGACTCCTCACATGATAGAAAAGTATGAGGATACTCATATCAATTTTTTCATTGACATAGATATGGAAAATTGTAGAATGCAAAAAGAAGAACCCTGCTGTCAAGATCAAGGAGAAGACCCTTTAAGTGGTAAATTGATCTTAAAAGAAGATGGGATATGGAAAATGTATTTTGATGGTGCTTGCTCAAAAGAAGGATCAGGAGGTGGAGTGCTATTGATATCCCCATCAGGTACAACTTTTAAGTACTCATTTATGTTGGCTTTTCAATGTACAAATAATATTGCAGAGTATGAGGCCTTATTTTTAGGACTTGAGATTGCTATCAAACATGGTATAAGATGTTTAAAAGTTTATGGTGATTCTAAATTAGTGATAGCACAAGTCCGATCCAAATATGGTGTGAAAAATGATAGATTAAAAATGTATAAGCATGCTATTTGGGATCAACTTGAGATGTTTGATGCTTTTGATATAACTTGGTTAGAAAGGTCAAAAAATATTATGGCTGATTTTCTAGCAAATGTTTCTTTGAAAAATAATGACTTGAATTTACATGGAGTGTCAATACTTGAAGTAAAAACAAGACCAGTTGTCCCAGATAACATATATAACTGGCAAGTATTCCAAGATGATTAGGATATTCTAAGGTTCATGCAATGCTTAGATCAGTATGAAAACCATAGTATAGATTGCAGTTCCTTGTTAGAATCAGATAATGGAAAAGAGTACATCTTTGAAAATGAGGTTGTTCAATTGATTTCTAATCAGATTCCTAGGGGTTTGGTTGAACTTGAAGCATTGTTCATTAGTAAACAAAATGATTCAGCCAAGATAAGCAATGCCAATGTTGAGGACTTGGAAGAGGAGAATCTAGGATCGGAAAATAGTCATCAAATAGTTTATATTGGAAAAGGTTTGGACTCTCATGTAAGGATGAATCTGATTAGATTGCTGAGAAAGTACAAGCATGTATTTTCTTGGTCATATGAGGATTTGAAGGCATATAGAGAGGACCTTTTCCAACATGAGATTCCCCTGAAATCAGATGTCAAACCAGTTAGACAGAAGAAAAGACCCATCAACCCCTTGTTGGCTCCCAAAATGCAGCAGGAATTGATGAAGCTTAAGGATGCTGGGATAATTCAACCTATCAGGCATTCAACATGGGTTTCCAATTTAGTGCCAGTCAGGAAAAAGAATGGTTACATTAGATTGTGTGTTGATTTTAGGAATTTGAATATTGCTTCACTTAAAGATAATTACTCATTACCAAACATGGAAGCAATGTTGCACAAAGTGACTGGTTGTGAATTACTATCCATGATGGATGGTTTTTCAGGTTACAACCAGGTTCTTGTCAAGGAGTCAGAGCAATACAAGACTGCATTTACTACTCCTTGGGGAACGTATGTTTATATCAGAATGCCTTTTGGTCTGATAAATGCAGGGGCAACTTTTTAGAGAGCCATGGATGTTGCTTTCAAAGAATTTATTGATTTATTCATGGTTGTGTATCAAGATGACTTAACTGCATATTCTAAAAGGGCAAATGATCACTATGCTCATTTGGGTAAAATCTTCAATAAAGAATTAGAATATGGTGTTTCATTGAATCCTAGGAAGTGTCACTTTGTAGTTAAGAAGGGAAAATTGCTTGGACATATAGTGTCTAAGGAAGGGGTAAGAATAGACCCTAAAAGAGTAGAGGCAATTCAGAAAGTTGTTGCTCCAAAGAATTTAAAAGGTGTACAATATTTCTTAGGAAAGATTAATTTTGTCAGAAGATTTGTAGCGAATTTTGCTGAAATTGTTAAGCCAATTGTGAAATTGCTAAAAAAGGATACTAAGTTTGTTTGGAATGATGAGGCCTAGCAAGCTTTTGAAAGGATAAAGAAGGCAGTGCAGGAGACTCTAGTGTTGAAATCCCCAGATTACACTAGGCCTTTCTCCCTATTTTTATTTGCATCATTCCACACAATTGCTGCAATTTTGCTTCAGAAAGATGAGCAAGGATTTGAACACCCCATAGCATTTTATAGTAAATCCTTGCAGGCCGCAGAACTTAATTATGATATAATGGAGAATTAGGCCTATGCATTGGTAAAGGCTGTGATATCTTTCAGGCCCTACTTGGTATGTGCCAAGGTACAAGCCTATGTTCCACATTCAGCAGTAAAGGATACTCTTACCCAGTCAGAGGTTACTGGTAAAAGGTGTAAGTGGATTACAAGGATCCAGGAGTTTAATTTGGAAATCAATATCACCAAGTTGGTAAGAGGCCAAGGTTTGGCCAAACTTATGACAGAGGAGAACCTAGATCTTATGCAAACAAATCAGATAGAGACACATGATCAAGCCATTACCAGTATAGAACGACAACCATATTATGTTGACATTTTGTTTTTCCTCAAAAATGCCAAGTGCCCTGATCATTTGTCTGATAATCAAAAGAGGAGTTTGAAGTTACAAGCTCAGAGGTATGTTTTAATTCAAGGCGATTTATTTTGAAAAGATAAGAATGGTGTACTTTTTCTATGCCTTGACAAATATCAAGCTCAGAAAGTCCTAGTAGAGATGCATGAAGGACAGTGTGGAGGTCATTTTTCTGCCAAGACCACTGCCCATAAAATTTTGAGGGAAGGATATTATTGGCCTACCTTGTTCAAGGATACTTATGCACATGTTAGGAGGTGTGAACCATGTCAAAGGTTCTCCAATAAGTTAAAATTTGCAGGTGCTCTGTTACTTAACCCAGTGAGTACTGAGGCTCCTTTTGCTGTTTGGGGTATTGATTTTATTGGAGAATTTCAGCAGAAGTCCAGTGCAGGACATAGTTGGATTTTAGTGTCCATTGATTACTTTACTAAATGGATTGAGGCTATTCCCACAAGGGGAGCAACTAGTAAGGTCGTAACTAAATTCTTGCTAGATAACATTTTGACTAGATTTGGTGTGCCAAATAAATTAGTCATGGATAATGCTATGACTTTCAGATCAGAAGAAATGACAATTTTCTGTGAGCAATATGGGATTACCATATCATATTCATCCCCATATCATCCACAGGCCAATGGACAAGCTGAATCTAGCAATAAAAGCCTTTTGAAAATATCGAAAAGAACTCTGGAACAAAACAAGAGGGCATGGCACACAAAGCTGAGATTAGCTCTTTGGGCTGATAGAATAACATTAAAGAAGGCAACTGGTCAATCACCTTTTGAGCTGGTGTATGGCTTGCAGGCAAGGTTTCCTATAAACAATTTGTTGCCTATTTGCCAATATATACAAGAAGAACATTTAGATGTTTCTGACAACATGCAAAACAGAATGATGCAGCTGAATGAGTTGGATGAGATGAGAAGAAATAGTCAGAAGGAAAGCATGAAGCTGCAACAAAAGATGAAATATCTTTTTGACAAAAGAGCTACTGAGAGAAAATTCCAAGTTGGTGATCTAGTTCTCCAGTGGAATGCGAGGGCAGAAGATAAGGGCAAGCATAAGAAGTTTGAATCTTTATGGCTAGGTCCATTCATTATTGCTGAAAATTTTGGCAAGGATTCATACTTGTTGAAGAACATGGAAGGGGATCTTTTTGAGTTTCCTGTGCATGGGCAGTTTTTGAAGCCATTTTTTGAGTAAAGGTCCAAGATGCACAAGAAAGTATGTATTATATTTTCCTTTCCTTGTTCTTTGTTTGTAAGTTGTTGTACATATTTCCCTTTCTGTAGTAGGGTTTTGCTTCGAGTTAGTTGGTCTGCAACCAAAGATTCTGTGGTTCTTTGTCATAAATTGAGTTTAGCCAATCCGCAATCAGAGCCACTGTTGGTTGTATTTTTTTTTTTTGCTGCTTTGCCTTGTTCCTTTTCTTTCCCGCTGCAAATTTTTAGGATCTCATGCCTAAACCTTGCTAAAACCCTGAAAAAATCCGAAGTATACAAGTGTTAAAATGATTCATTAAAACCCTAGGTCATGTCTTATGTTTCAGTGTTACTTTTTCATTCACTTAAGACATGTGCCTTTTATGTTATGTCACCTTGTCGCTTAGTCTTGGGTGAATATTCCTTTCCTTCCCCCGACTCTGTGTTCCCTTTATGTCGCGTAGTCTGATAACACTTTGGAATATTCCCTCTGCATCTTCTGACTTGGCTACCTCTCTTCAGTCACGTGATCGCCAAATTCATGTTATAAGCCTTTGTAACAAGTGGGACCCAGGTCTTCAGTCGGGTGATCACGTGACCCATGGCAAATATTCCATTATGTCTCTCGACTCTGCATTTTCCTTTGTTGCGAAGTCTCATTTAAAATCAGAATATTCCTTCTTCTTTCTGAGACTTTGCGATCTCTTCTTAGTTAGGTTGTCGCGGGATCATCGTGTCATAAGCTTTGTAAAGGAATAGGGCCCACTGATAGTCGGGTGATCGCATGATATTTCTCACAGTTAGTAAAAGGTCTTAAGACTCAGCAACTACTTCATGTCGCATGGTCGCCAGAATAGGTCAAGGTTCACGGTTAAGTTTTTCTTCAGTCGCGTTGTCTCGAGATAGAATAACGGTTAAGAGATAACAACCCTGATCCCGCGACTAACTGTTTGATGCTAAGCAATTTCACTTAGTCAGGATGTCGCCAGAACAGGGTGATGACTCAGCTTTTTAGTATGCATCAAGTGGACAAAGGACTAGATGGCATCTGTCATAAGGTAAATGGTCGTCGGGTGATCACTAGAAGTAAGAAATGGATTACGCGACAAGGATGCTAAGGTACTTTTTCCTTCATTCGCAAAGTATCCAGATAATTTAAGGGCAGGCTTGATCATTCAGTGATTAAATGACACCCATCCGATGAAAGAGTCAGATGATCCTATGACAGTCGCGAAGTCTAGAAAGAAAAGTTCCCTAGGGAAAGAGTCCTCCCAACTTGGCGATCAGGGTATGTCGCAAAGTCACTATAAATAGAGAGGGGGCACTTGTAATGTGTTAAGGTAAAGTTAATATTATCCCTCAACTGGGCGACTAAGGCTTGTCACGTGGTTTTGAAATAGAAGAAGAGCATTCAATGATTAAGTGCCAGTCGTCAGATGAAAAGAATTATAAGATCCTATGGTGGTCGCAGAGTCGGAACAAAAAAGTGTTTAAAGGAAACTTTCTCCCGACTGTGTGATGAGCTGAAAAAAGTGAGTAATCGTGCACTCGCGAGCTATTTTTGCCGAGCTGAGTTTTCTATGCGAGTCGGCGAGTGTAGTGTTCTGAAGATGCTGTCGTGCAGTCGCGATGTCTTATGAAAAAAGAGCTGTGGCTTCGCGACCCAACGAAAAAGGAATTGTTCAAATGCTTCGCTCACTCACTAATTTTCTAAGAAATGAAAAAGTAACTCGCGGGGATGCGACGAGCTAAAAGATGAAATATGTCACGCAGTCGCTAGTAAATAATGGTGAAAGGAAAGTAGCTTGCGATCAGGCGACTAAGGAAAAGTGATATAAGTCGCTCATTCATGCAAAATATGAAAATGGAGTGCTAAGTGCTGCGACTAGGAAATAAGAGGAAAACCGTGAAAAGGTAAAAGGTAACGGTTAGTCGCCAGGTCAGGAAAAGAATGACGAGTTAAAGTTAACTCCTCACGACTTCGGTTTTGCTGTTGTCGCCTGATCGCCAGATGGACTTGGGTCAGCCAAGGTAAAGAAAGTACATTATCGCCTAGTCTGGAGATTAAACCATGGTTAAGGATAATGACTCATGACAAAGAGACTTAATATAGTGGCGAGGTCCCTTAATCATAAGATCTAAAATGCGGCGCCAAGTGGATGACATGATAGGATGAATCATTTGGCAACCAATCAGAGGATAGAATTTTGATTACTGTGCACAAAAGGTAGTTGAGATGTATGACAGAGAATGAATCAGAAGATTCCATGTCAGCTGTCTTAAAAGGTTTATGATTGCGCCAAAGATCTATATTTGAAAATTCAATTTTCTATCAACTTCATGCAACTACGACTAGGTTTTTCAAAGTTTCACGGCATGGAAACTTAATGGCAGAACTGACGTTTCTGAATAATGAGCCATGTACTCTGAATCATATGGCTATAAATTGATGATAGCGCATTCATTTCTTGTTCACCGAGTTTTCAAATTTTAGAGCAGTTGCAGTTTTTCCAAGGTGGCCAAGAAATTTCTAAAGTTGTAGAGAATTGTGTTTAGAACGGATAGCTGATATTGAAAGTTAGATTTGTTTCAATATCATTTCAAGGAACAGAAATTCAAGTGTTGCAAAGATGAGCAAAGCTGTGAGCATTGCTTCTACAAGTGGAGGCAGTGGAGAGGAGCAAAAAGGAAAACCTAGCTTCTCAGACGAATTTCTCCAGCTGCTACCAGGTTCAACACAGAACAGGAAGGTTGATGCAGGTGTCTTTAAGGATGACTTTGCAGATATAAGAGATGCTACAACCCCAGGCACAACAGGTTACTCTCTGTTTACATACTTTTATAAAAATTCTGATAAGCCTATCCCTGTTTCAAACCCTTGGACATGTGGTCTGGGTAGGTTATTAGTTCCTGATGTGTTTCTAGATGTTGAACTATTTCTTGACCTGGCAAATCACTATGATTCCCTTACAAAGAACATCAAGAGGGATGATGGCACTACCTTGTTAATTCTCAACAGAAACTCTTTCATGCAATCCTTTGGCTTATTCAACACCATGTCTAAGAGAATTGATATGACTAGGTGGGAAAAGAGATATACTGCAAAGCCTGGTGTTGCAAAGGGCTTGCTGCTGAAGCATATGCCAAAAGAATTGAGAGATCATTTGGTTCCTAAGCTTGAACCATATCCTTATTATTTTAAGGACCTGCATTTTTATATCAAGTACAATGCCTATGCCCTTTGCAGAATACTAGGAATAGATGGAGATGCTGAAAGAATAGGTCATGGCATCCTGATGATGGTTTTAGACCTGCAAGAGATAAATTAAAGCACTAGTTATGATAATATTCAGCATATAATTGATAAGATGCATGAGGGTTTTGTTGCAACATAGAAGAAGTTAAAAAACCCTAAGGAGAAGGAGTCGAAATTCTTGCATTATTCAGTGCTTATGCACCTTCTCCTGTATTATAATTTTTCCATAATAGATCCCCACAATTTATCCCCTCAAAGATTCTTTCAGGCACAACCGAATCCTATCCAGTTCTGTGTTAGCGTTTGGAACTTTACTTCCAGAGATTGTGATTTCTGTTCGTTCCAAAATTGGATTGTGTATCCAATAATAAAGAGTCTGGGAACAAGCAGGACCAGAATTCCTCTGAAGTTCATACAACTACTTAGGCCTTGTGAGTATCTAGATAATTGGAATGAAACCACAACTAGGGTGACTTCTACTTAGAGGAGAATTTCACTATATTCAAAGTATTTGGGTGTATTCACCCACTCCATATTTTTCCTTATTATGTGCCAATGAGAGTTGCTACCATGGAATTCATCTGGTAGCTGAGGTTAACATAAGAAGGGGACCATAACCCCTAGGCAATTTAAGATTGCAAATTTCACAATAGGTAAGAATGCCATGGATGAAGTAAGTCAATGGCTAGAAAAGTTTCGAATGGGGGAAGCCCCTTACAAATATATTGACCCAGAAGGCTTCATGGCAGGGGTCAAGAAACTCTACACTCCTACTATCCCTAACACCAATGTGCATTGTGAGTGTATAGAGGAGGATGAAACGAGAAATAACTTGGATGAAGATGACATCCACATGAAAAGATTGAGAATTCAGGAGCTGCTGAAGTTGCAGACTCAGATAAAGAGGAATGGTTTTTCCTTTGGGGGTTTTTACCCTGACCTCATGTATTTTGACAGGATCAAAGCTATGATTGACAACTACTATGTGTTGTTAGATCAATTGGATACAGTCCTTGCTAAGAAAGGTGCTCAGTCTCTTGAGCATTCAGAATCAGAGTATGAGAGTGGAGATGATAGTGAATATGCACGTCCTTATTTGTCTCCTCCACTACAACAAGCCCGAGAGCAGGAAATGGCTGAGATTCCCCAGTTGCAGGGAACAGAGCAACATATTATAGATTTGACAGTTGCAACACAGCTTGATGATTTGGAAGTGCCTGCTGCAAAGAGGCAAAAGTTGGAATTAGGCCAACCTTCAGCAGAGGGACAGAGCAAGAAAAAGGACAAGGTTAAGGCCTTGATACCTAGTACCAGGTTATATGATCATAACCTGAGGAAGGCAATCAGACAAGGAAAGAAACAAATGCCTGATCTAGAAGATAAAGTTGAGATTCCACTAAGTTCATGTGTGGATGAAATATTGCTTAACCAGCAGAAGTTCCTAGATGATGATAATTTTGTGAAGACAGAGGAATTCAAATATTTCCTTAGGTGGCATAAAGTAGAGCAGCCGAAGTCCCAGTTACTTATGGATGGGAAGGAGAAAATTACCAATGAAGCTCTTGTGTACCTACAAAATTATGATCCTGAGGTTGAGGACATCTCTCCCGAGGATGCCAGGAAAATGGTAATGGAAAGTGGTATTCTATTGGCTGAGGGCTGGGATTTGGCATCTGCATTCATAATAGATCAAATCGGAAAGTAGCCTAACCTTAAAATGGTCAGTGAAGTCCAAATAGGAGAAATGGTTAAGGGATTTGGGTATGACCCAAAGTCTCGGGCCTTTGCCATGTGGAACTTGAGCCCTAAAGAGCAAAAGCCCCAATTAGTAAATATTCAAGAGAATATGGTGGGGAATCAGATGGTGTGGTCAGTGCAGAACATAGGGGATCTAGATATTTCCCAAATAATGACACACTGGGCTCAGTTAAATGAGGATAAGACAAAGATATTGTCTGAAAGGTATACAACTCTATTAGAAGAAACAAGTGCACTATCTAAAGATAGAGATATGCGCCACATAAAGCTATACCAAAGAGATCAAATGATAAAGGCATTAACTGATGAATTGGAGGCAAAACCATAGGTAGTATATGTGCCTGCTCAACTGCCAGCTATGCAGATTGAAGATAAGCCTAAATCAGAAGAGGCTGTAGAACAGAAGGTGGATGAAGAAAAGGGGAATGCTATAGCATTGAAAGCATTAAGAGGCATATTAAAACATAGGATTGAGATCCTAAAAGAAAAGGCTGATGTTGTAATTACTACTTATAACAAATTGCCTATCTTGCATGCTGAGGTATTAAGGTACCTTCTGATTTTGAACCCCTATTTCACCAAGTTGTCTGCCAGAGCAAGTCTATTTGAGAAATTGTCATCTCTACAAGCTATAAGGGCAGAGTTTCATCCAATTTTTACAGAGGTAGAAGATGAGATCAAAAGGGTAAATGTTTCTCTCTCATTCTTCAAAGGGAAATTGAACCAAATAGAGGCTAAGTTAAGTCTCTTTTCAGTTGATTTTAATAGGTTTATTCCTGCCTTGAAAAGAGAAGATGACCAGGTGAAATCTATAGATACCTGGAGAAGTGAGTTTGACACCAAGATGCCTAGTGAAGAGGCTTTTCTTTTGGGAACCGAGGTTGATATTGATGGCTTTAATTTAATATTAGATGAGGCATTCAAAGCTGAAACAGATATCAACAAGTTCCTACTTGATGTCAAAAACATCACCGATGTAAGATGGGACAGACAAAAGGTGCAGGTATAGAGTACCCAAGACTTCAATTGGCCAATAAATGATGAAGTGAAGGCATGGGAAGTCATGACAACATCGAAGAAAAAAGAAACCTGTGGTAGAGGAGGAAATTCTAGACGATGAGTGAGGTACCACTTGGTGCTGCACTGTTCATAGACAAGATGGACAGTTATTTCAAAAGGAGATGTAGGTGAGCAGGCGAGAACAACTACCAGGACTTCACATAACTACACCAGCTACCATCT
>MU224813.1:1525965-1538764 GCA_018584345.1 Thuja plicata | reverse complement strand
TGTTGAACCCTTGGTATTTGATCTTTGATTGTTGTCATTGATGTCAATAATTCATGTATATGATCTCTTAATGTCTAATGGACATATGGTATGGTTAAAATCATGAAATTATCTTATTTAATGTCTTCCAACATTGTTCTAAAACAAATTTGAGAGATGCACTTAAGTGTTACACAATTAACACTTAATGTTCATATTAATTAAGAAGCGGTTATAAAAAACAAGTTTAGTCTATGTGAAAGTCGACAGGATTTTTGATTAGTTAGATACCAACTATCATAACTTTTCAGAAATTTCTCCGTGTCCTCTCAAGTGGGTCTGGGTTAGTTTTTTTAAACCAGATGTGTGTACAGAGTAAAACAATGTCGACCACAATCAGTCAAAATCAGTTATGACAGTTTGAGGAGTTTTGAGCAGTTTTGGTCTAATGGAAGTTTGGGGTATGTAACTGCCCCAAAAAAGTCGACTTCTTTTGTTTATAAGTAGAGGATACATTCCTATGAAATATGTTATAGGTGGGTTTGACAGAAGTTGCAGGAGTCATGAGAAATTGGCTGTAGACCAGAAGGTTTTATTGCAGATCAACAAGACATCAAAGGATAGGGTAATGATATTTGTTTCTACTTTGTTATATGTGAATAGATATTAGTTGCAGAAGTATATCAGAGCTTGAATAAGGTTTATATACTGATTTATGATCAATTTACATCAGCATTAAATCAGATCCTTCAATGACAAATGATTGCATAATTGGATACTAAATGTTTTGAAGAGAAACAAGGATTTATTACTTCAAGAAAGTTGGTAGTTTGAAAGGCATAAACTCAAGTCATATTCTTGCATTCAAATATGTTGTTTTAGATCTGATTATACATTTTATAATTTGATAAATTCATTGAAAGATGCATGTAGACTTTGATGTAACTTGTTGATGTAAAAGAATCAGAAAAAGGAAAGAAGAAGAGAACTATATCTTGCTCTATGTTTTCAACTTGGAGTTGAAATCTTGACTTGTGATTTGTATTTTAACAGAGACAATCCTCTGATTTTGTATCTGTATGCCTCTCTCTCCAGTTTCCCACAGCTTTCCAAGGGCAGGGGTTAGTAGCAAAGTTTCACAATTGAATGCAAAGCAAGTACGCAATAACTACTAAACGAATAACAGAAATGTGAGAAATAAAATGTACAAACAAGAGAAGGGAAGAAAAATGAATGAAAACCCCACGATGCTTGAAGCTTCTATTGTTTCTCTCTACTCCTTCCGAAATGTTGTTCTTGATGCTCAGTATTTGCGGGGCAGCGTCTATGACTTGAGAAGCGTCAAGAATTTGATATTGAAATGTGTGTGTGACCGCAAGATAGCTTGAATGTTGACAGAGTAAGGGCGCTTGTAAGCTTCAAATCCTGGATCCTTCAAATGGTTATGAAGGGTTTATTATATAGGAATTGGTGATGAAATGAATGGTTGAGATCAATCCCAGAGATGGGGAGATGAAAGGTTGAGATCAAAAGGAACAGGAGACATCCTCAGTAAACTCCACCTCTTTATTTGGTTAAGAGGAGATAGAGTTTGGTTAACTGAGGAGCTAATTATGAGTTACCTTTTTGAACTGAAGAGGTGGGTGAAGTTACCCATGTGGACTGGAGAGATGGGTGGAGTAACCCATGTGATGTAATTGGAATTATCTCTTCGAAGATAAATGAGTATTTAATTAATTTATTTAATAATTATTTTCAACATGTGAGATAATTGAATTCTTTTTTATTTAAGAATTACTTTATTTGATGAAATTAAATTAATTTAATTGAAATTAATTTAATTGGAAGAATTTAATCAGTAAGTTTAAATAATTGGTTTTAAACTATAGGAAATTGAGTTTAATTAATTAAATAATGATAATTAATCAATTAAAGCTTAATTAATTAAATAAAGTTAATTATTTAATTAATTTTGGGGATTAGATTAGATGATTTGAGAAATGAATTTAGAGGAAATAAGATGATTAATTAATGATTAAAAAACCATTAGTTAATAGATGAAAATTAGTGTTTTTAATGTAAAGTCGCAAGCCTGTCCATTTTAGGGTGTCTACCTTTGCCCCTCTTTGATGCGATGTGACTTGTCACAGTGTGTCAAAGAATCCTTGATTTTGCCCCAGCATTGAGGAGGTGTATTTATTCCCCCTCAACAAATTTGAGCGAAAAGTCGCGAGACAAGGGTTAATGTGTTGAAAATGCAATTTCTAGAATTGGGTTGCTGACTGATCTGAAAAATAGTGTACCATGCCCCTGTAATTGACTTTTGAAGTTTCCGGGGACCGAGAAGAAATTTTGGGCTCCTGGGCAAAAAATTAGGGTTTTTAGAAACCCTATAAGTAGCTGAGAGGTCCATTCATTTGTCACTTTGTGCATTTTGAGCTCTGAATCTTGGTAAGTTCTTCTGCTTATTTTTTGCTTCCTTTTTGTCTTTATTTGAGTGATGGCTGGTCTTCCGGGTGTTGTGCACATATCTGATCGAGTCCGCCAGTACCGTCGACCTGCTGGCTACGGACGCCCGGTGAGTATCCTTGCTTTCTGTGTCATTTATTGCATTATTTTTGCATTTTAAAAATTGTACTTTTGCATGAAAATTTTAACCTTGCCACACTCGCTTGCGATTTTGCCGGAATTGCGGTTAAAATGCCGCAATCATCGTTTGTGTGTCACACTTGATAAAAGTGCCGCACTTGAGTTTTTTAAATGCCGCACTTGATGATTATGTGCAGCAATTGCTCTTTGTATGCCGCACTCGCATAAAAGTATCACATATGGTAGTTTTAATACCGCACTTGATCTTTTAACACTGTCTGTTTGTTGTTGTTATTAGTTATCTGCCTGCTTTTGCTTTTGTAATGTTCTTTAACACTGAAAACTGATAATTTACTATGTTTGTTACTCTGTGCAGTTCACTGGTCGTATTTTGCGGTGTCGGGAGTCCAGGCCTGTTGGACTTGTATATAGATTTCAGCTGACGGGGGACGAGAGGTCAGTTCTACGTGACCTTGGCTTATATTGGATCTATTACATGCCCGAGATCACGACCAACAGGGGTTTGATCTCCGCTCTAGTAGAGCGATGGCATTCCAAGACCTGCACTTTCTGGTTTCCCACTACAGAGTGCACGGTTACCTTGGAGGATGTGTATCACATCCTACAGCTACCTATCCAGGGCGAGTTGGTGGAGTACTCCACTCGCACTGGTGTTCCTGCGTTATCTGAGCTTACTGGTTTGCCCTGAGATCAGCTCGATCTAGTTGGTCATTATGATATTCCCTGGTCGAGATTCGGCCTGGCATTAGATAGACTGTCCACTCTCCTGGGCAGTTTGATATGTGGTCTTCTATGTCTTGATCAGTGGCAGCATGGATTTGCCATGGGGTTTGGGAGTGTTCTTCAGAGTATGGTCTGAGACCATACTGTCTTTGCGTGGGGTCCCTATATGTTGGCCCAAATGCATTTTCACATGATTTATGTTGCTTACCTCGATGGTAGGTCACTTGGGTGTGGTGCTACACTCCTCCAGATTTGGGTGTGGGAGCATATTGCTGTGTGTCATCCTGTGGGTTCCCGTGATCTTCCGGCCAACAGGCCTTATGCTTTCATGTATGATGGTGCCATCATTCAGACCCACATGGGTCACCTTTCTTATTGGCGGCAGCAGTTAGATATGATTCCTTATTTCATCTGGCGGCCGTATAGAGACTGTCCTGTGTGGGATGGGGAGGATATTCATCTTCCATTTTGTCAGCAGTGGCGGTACCTGATTGGCCGAGTTAGTGATCATGTTCACATGATCAATTTTCACAACACCGATAGGGTGTTGCGTCAGTTTGGAGAGCAGCAGGATGTCTCTGATTCCTATTCTTATTTCTCTCAGTGTTCTTGAGATGCTCGTGTATGGGGACCTGTTTTATCACTTGATGCAGCCTGTACTGAGTTTTTGGGCTTGTTGCCAGTTGCATGGACCTAGCGTTCTGCCACTGTGGATCCAGGTTTGTGTTTAATTTCATGATATGTACTTCCTTTCTACTCTATAGATTATGTGCTCTTTATAGTAGTTGTTATCTGTGTATATCTACTTTGGTACTGATAGTCAAATTTTTCTTTTGCAGGTACCACTCCACAGTATGATGCCTAGTGGCTGCAGCATCGCCCTATTGCTTTGACCGATGTGTCGCATCCTGTCCCTAGGACCATTATGCGGAGACCTTGATAGGTACGACATGGAAGAGGAGGCCATGTCAGAGGGAGGGGAGGTGGCAGAGGAGGGGATGGTGGACGAGGAGGGGGTGGGAGAGATGGTGGGCGGGACAGCGGGAGAGATGGTGGGAGAGGGAGAGGGGATGACGGAGGTGATGATCCCGGTCCTGGGGGTGATGGTGGCACTATTAGAGAAGGTGGCCAGAGTGGTGGAGTACAGAGTAGAGTTGGTCTTGGGGCCATTTTGGAGGAGGAGGAGGCTACAGAGGAGGAGGCACCGCAGTTCGTGCATAGCGTTCGTCAGAGGACTACTGCAGTTTTGGCACCCCAGGTGGAGGAGAGGGTGGAGATTGAGGAGGTGGACGTGGAGCTGGCAGACATAGATGTGGAGGCTCTAGATGAGCGTAGTGCGGAGATAGGGTCCTCAGACGGGAGCGACTGGAGTAGGAGTAGTAGCGGTGGGAAGAGTGCGGAGGATGTAGAGAGTGAGGAGGAGCCAGTGAGGTGTAGAGGGGGTTTGGGAGGCCCGAGTGGAGAGGGTGATATGGATGTGGCCATGGGCAGTATGGACGATGATCCATCTGAGGTGGAGAGACTCTCTGAGCAGGTATTGGATTTACAGAGGTGGCTTGCTTTGGCTGATGCTCACACTACAATTTTGGAGGCCTGTGTCATAGCCGTAGAGGCTAGAGAGCGACAGGCTTGTACTAAGGTCTGTACTTTTATTGAAAGTGTATAGGATGTGTCCCATAGGGACATTTTGGACAGATATTACAGATCTAGGCGTGAGGCCCAACAAGAGATAGAGTATTGGAGGCGTCATTATGAGGGCGCCGTTCCTGTAGCAGAGAGGGTACCAAGCTATACAGCTTCACAGAGATCCAGCAAGACTTAGCGGTCCCAGAGCAGTGGTGTTAGAGCTCCGAGGTCCTCTCATAGGACTGATGTTGATATGCCTCCCCCTCGTGCCCCTCCTGGCGAGGGTGGGGGTAGCTCTTGCTGATTTTTATTGTCTGTACCAGTTTTGTAGTGATCCATTATATACGCTGAGTTGTACCATTTTTGTATCTCGACACACTGATTTATATACATATGATTCTCTTGTTGGTTACCCTTGTGTCTAGACTTGCAAATTTTCATTTGTACTCAGATATTTTGATCTATTTATGAGATGCAGTTCTTGCTTTGATATGATGTTCAATGCTTTTACTTTCTATATGTATGATCTATATGATTGGATGATTTACTTCTTCTATGATACTGACATGTTATGCAAGATGGTGTAAATGAAATGCAAGTTCTATGAGATTCTATATGGATGTATGTGATGTTTATGCTTTTAATCATGTATGCAAAATTTACCATGTATTTTTGTAGTTTTCTGATGCACTTTATGAAATGAATGCAATCTATTATGCACAAAATATCTGAGTAATGCATGTGTTAGTTAGAAAGAAGTTAGTTTGGATAAAATTTGCTCTGAGATTGATCTTTATGGAATGGGATGATAGAAATGTTTCTCTTTTTGCATTTTTTGGATTGATATGATCTGATGGATAGAAAGTATATCTCAAGTCACTGCCCCCGTTCCAATAATTGTCATCATTGCATCTTTTTTTTTTTGTATTTTCTGGTATCCAGAAGAGCATCAAATGATCCAGGTCACATACTACCTGGATACCCCCATGACCTCTTGATTGAAGAAGGAGTAGAGAGATTGAATAGAAAGAGACCCATAGTGTACCCAAATATTGACCATCTGGATTCAACTATGCTCCCTGTTTGAAAAGGAAGAGACACAAAAGCACCCAGATATTGACCATCTGGATACCGCTTGTCCTCTGAATTAATCTAAAACAAGGAAACCAAGATAGAACTCCTATGTTGCCAGAGTCCATCTGGATAACACACTAAGATCTTGATTTCCGAAAAGGGAAAGACAAGCAAACAAGATAGAACTCCTACGCCCCTAGAGTCCATCCGGATAGCATTGTGAGCTCTTGTTTGCAAACATAAAAGGGAAAGACCATATAAACCAAGATATAACTCTAAAACAACCCAGATTCCATCTGGATATTGCTGCAAGCTCTTGATTTCTATAAAGCAAACAAGTAAGCTAAAAGAGAATGAATGTCTAATTCTTTCCGAGGTTTAGTCTCAGATCATGGAACTGCGCGGCTGCCAGATAAGTGACAGCGCCTACCGCATTTATCCTTAATCATCATGGCCCTGAAATCAAAATGAACATTTAACAGATAGAAATCAAAGAAAATAAGTCATGATCTATCATAGCTACTCTCGTCACATGGTGGATCCTGGAGTAGCATAAGAACGTAACCCTGAAAATAGACTGACATCTGACTGACTTGACTGACCTAGTCAACATTTTTTCTTGGCTCTCTGATGCAGTGTATCTCTTGATTGGTCAACTCTTTGGATAGGCTTGTTTGGATTATTTGATTGATCATGTTGGCATTTGATTAAGCTGTGTCAGATGGGCCAAATGCATGTTCGCAAAGCTCATGATTGTGACAGTAATGTTTTGAAAGATTTGAATTGATCTGATCATATTGGCAGCTGATCATGCTGTGTCAGATGTGCTCCATGCTTGTTTGCAAAGCTCATGATTGTGACAGCTCAATTTTCATGGATTGAATTGTTCTGATCGTATTGGCAGCTGATCAAGTTGTGTCAGATGTGCCCCTATGCTTGGTCGCAAAGCGCATGATTGTGACAATTTTATTGATAGATTTTTGAAATGATCGATTTGGCAGCTGATCAAGCTGTGTCAGATGGGCCCACTACTGATTTGCAAAGCCGATGATTGTGACAATTGATTGACTGGGCATTCTTTCCCTTTTCTATGTTTGACAACCGAGTTGGTTTTATTGCTCGGATTTTTTGCAATTTTTTGAATGTTTTTGATGAAGATTGATTTTCTCTTGATTTTTGATCTTTTTAGGATTTTTGATGAGTTTTTGAATTTTTAGGATTTTTTGAACCTTTGGAATTGCCCCCTGGTCTGGTGGACCAATAAGTAACCATGGATAAGTGCTTTGTGCTCATGGCACCTTGGGCGTCTGGATATAGCGTCGGATAGTAAGTCTTGTCATTTGACATGTGCTCAAGCTTTTTGGAGCTCATTGATGGTGAAGCTGGTTTTGAACACATGGCGCTTGTTTGCCAGGTTTTCACCAAGGTACCTACTCAATAGCGCCTGATTGCCAGGTTTTCACTGAGAGAGCGATGCTGTTTTCTCTTTACTTTTTTTCTTTTTTTTGTTGTTGCCAAGGCGCATGATTGCCAGGTTTTTACCAAGGTAACTTTTGTATATTTTTGATTTTTTTTGGTATTTTCAGAATATGTAGATAAATTCCTTAACCATAGAGACCTTTAAGGGTAGAACCTCTTCAAGTGCATGCTGTTGATGTAACCAGGGAGTTGATCTCCTTATGGTGTTCCTAGTATGAATGCCCCACTTTGGGTAGAGCTGATAATGACATAGGGCCCTAACTAGTTAGACTCAAATTTTCCAGGTTTGACCCATTCTGTTTGATTCTTTTGATTCTCCATGAGGACAAGGTCTCCTACCTCAAATGTTCATGGCTTTACCTTTTTTTGATAGTTTATTCTAAGGCGATTCTGATAGCCTTGTAAGTGGTTGAAAGCATGTTGCCTTCTTTCATCTAGCAACTCTAGTTTGCTGAGCCTTGCTACTCTATAGTCTTCATCAGAAACCAGGTTCTTTAATGATATCCTCAGGGATGGGATTTCTACTTCGAGGGGTAATACCGCCTCTGTTCCATAGACTAGGGAGAAAGGAGTAGCCCTCGTTGGTGTTCTCACACTAGTTCTGTATGCCCATAATATAGGACTAAGCTATAGATGCCAGTCTCACCCTGATTCATTCACTGTTTTCTTTAGGATCTTCAAGATTTTTTTGTTTGTAGCTTCGGCTTGCCCATTACCTTGAGGGTAGTAAAATGAGGAGAAACCTTGCTTGATATCGAACTATTCGCATAGGTCTTCAACATCCTTGTTTTGAAAAGGGGTACCATGATCCATCAAGATTGTTTGGGGGATCCCGTATTGACAGATGATGTGATTGAGCATGAACATTGCTATCTGTTTTCCTATGATGTAAGTGAGGGGAATTGCTTCCACCCACTTTGTGAAGTACTTTCTTGCTGCGATGATGTACTTGTGTCCATTTGCTGAAGAAGGTGTTATCTTTCCCACTAGGTCAAATCCCCACATTGAAAATGGTAATGGTGATGCGATGGGATTCAATTCCTGGGCTGGTGCATGGATGAGGTCTCCATGAATTTGACATTTTTTACACCTTTGAACATGCTTGTGTGCATCTATCTCTATTGTTGGCCAATAGTATCCCATGTGGATTATTTTCTTAGCTAAGCTATTGCCACCTCTGTGGGTTCCACATATTCCCTCATGTACCTCGTACAAAGCTTTCTGGGATTCCATGGAAGTGAGACAATGTAATAATGTTCCATCGAGACTTCGTCTATATATAGTAGTGGAGAGGATTGTATACCTAGAGGCTTGTTGTATGAGGGATTTTCTTTGGTTTCTAGACAGGTTTGGGGGTAAGACATTGTTTTGGAGATAACTATAGACTTCTTGGTACCATGGGGATTCAAGACCAACAAGGACACATGCTAATTATATGATAGATGCTTGATGTGATGGCACCAAGAGTTTCTCCACTAGAAACTAGAATTTGGTATCGTTGCCTGGCATATCAATCAGTGATGCTATAGTAGCCATCGCGTCTGCTGCTTTGTTCTGTTCTCTTGGGACTTTATCGAAGAGAATATAATGAAACTTGGTGTGTAGTCTTTCCAGTTGTGCTCTGTAAGGTATGAGCTTTTCATCCTTGGTCATGTAATCATTGTTAACTTGGCTAATGACCAACTGTGAATCACCAAAGACTTTCAGGTTCTTGATTCTCCATTGAATGGCTATATTTAGACCGATGAACAATGCTTTGTACTCTGCTATGTTGTTGGTGCATTGGAAGTTGATTCTAAAAGACTTTGGTATTGTATCATTATCTGGGGTGATAAGTACTATCCCTGCCCCCGCTCCATGGTTTGTACATGATCCATCAAAATATAGTTTCCATATCTCGATCACCGATTGTAGTGTCATGATAGATTCGTCAGGAAAATCTGAGATAATTGGTTGATGGTCTTGAATCGGTGCCTCTGCTAGTTGATCGGCAATCACTTGTCCTTTGATAGCCTTTCTATCCACATAATCAATGTCGAACTCACTTAAGATCATTACCCATTTTTCCAGTCTTCCAGTGAGCATTGCTTTGCTTAATAGGTATTTGAGAGGATCAATATGTGCAATTAGTATCGTTTGATGACTCAACATGTAGTGTCTTAGCTTCTGAGAAGTGAACACAACTGCCAGGCATGACTTCTCTACTTGTGTGTAGTTTAGCTCATATCCAACCAATGTTCAGCTTAGATAGTAGACAGCCCTCTCCTTGCCTGCATCATCATGTTGTGCCAAAAGGACTCCTATTGCTGATTTTCTTGCTGAAATGCATAGTAACAATGGTCTTCCTTGCACTGGTGGTACCAATATAGGTGTTTAAAGAAGGTAGTCTTTGAATATCTGGAAGGCTTTCTCACATTGTTCTATCCATATGAACTTGATGTCTTTATGTAATAGATGTTGGAATGGGTGGAACTTGTCTGCCAGTTGAGCTATGAAGCGTCTTATTGATTGGAGCCTTCCTTGTAATCCCCATAGTTGTCTCAGGTTCGATGGTGGAGGCATGTCCAATATTGCCTTGACCTTTGCTAGATTCACTTCCATTCCTCTGTGTGATACTATGAACCCTAGTAATTTTCCCGTTGTGACACCGAATGCACACTTTTTTGGATTTAGTCAGACTTTGAATTCTTCCATTCGGTCAAAGATGGTTCCCAAAACCTTTAGATGATCTTTTCAAATTATGGATTTTTCTAGTATGTCATCGACATAAACTTCCATTGTCTTGTGAATGAGATCATGGAATATAGTGGTCATGGCCCTTTGATATGTTGCTCCGACATTGTTTAAACCAAATGGCATGACATTCCAACAATAAGTTCCCTAAGGACATGTGAAAGTTGTTTTGTGTTGGTCTTCTGGTGCTATCCTTATCTGGTTGTATCCTGAAAAGCCATCCATCAGTGATAGCATTTCGTTCCCTGCAGTTAGGTCCACTATCATATCGATGTTTGGTAAAGGAAATTTGTCTTTGGGACATGCTATATTTAGATCCCAAAAATATGTGCAAATCCGTATTTTTCCATCGTGCTTTGTAACCGGTAGCATATTTGATATCCATTCTGCATATGGTATAGGTCTGATGAATTTAGCGTCCAGGAGCTTCTTCAGTTCTTCTTTGACTAATAATGCAACGTGAGGATGCATCTTTCTTAGTTTTTGTTTGACAGGTTTTGCATTTGGTAACAACGGGAGATGGTGTAGTACCAGCTCTGGATCTAATCCTGACATATCTGAGTAAGACCATGTGAAATTGATCATTCTCTCTTTGAAGAAACCGATGAACTATTCTCTTTCCTCAGGAGTGAGAGATAGTGCCAAGTAGATGTTCTTTGGGTTCTTGTCATCCCCCAAGTTGATTTCTTCTGTCTCCTCTGCTAGTAGTGTTGATTTCTCCTTTGTTAGGGGGAGGAGTTCGCTCTTTCCATCTTCTAGCACGTTTGTGAGGTTTTCGCCATAAGATACGTCAATCTTTAGTTTTTTATCTTTCTATTCTTTTTTCTTTTGTGGACTGGAAAGAGGAGCTTCCTCCCTGAAGTATGCCGCTCTATCTAGGTTGATAGAGAATCTTGCCTTGTGATCTCCTGATGGAATGCCTTCTCTTAGTCCCATAAAATGAGCTATTGCATCGTCATTTTCAAAGACATCAAGATCAGCTGGTCCTTGTTGATCCCACTCTATAAGTTCAGGGTGTATGAGGCAGACACTTTCACTTCTGTAGGACTTAGGTTGAACAAATGGGACTGCAGATATGGTTCCTACGAAATTGGACTGTGATGAGGATGCACCACTTGAGGTCTAATGAATGATATGTTTGTCTATACAAGGTTGTTTGGTAATGGTCAGTTGTTCAAACAGATCTGCTAGGTTTATGATAATATCAACTTGACGGAATGAGTAAGGGATTGATGGTTTAGAGTCATGGAGGGATTGCCACTCATACTCATTGGAGCTAGTCTCGAAGGAATCTTCATCTGATGTCTCACTTCCTTGGGTATCGTCGATTTCTAAGTGTAGATTTATTTGGGATTGTGGATCCCTCTTCGGCAGGCAACAACTATGCTAATATGTTGCTTATTAGGAGATGCTCAGTGTTGTGCCCCCGATGCAATAGTGCTATTTGCGTGTGATTGACTTGGATGTCTTGAACCACAGGACTAGTGCTTTTCTATCCATAGCCCAAACCTATAGTGTTTCTTTGGGTTGGTGGGATAGGCAAATCATATATGCCTTGTTGCCTTGCCCCCAATTCAGTTGTACCATCATACCCAAACTTGTATATCATTGTGTAACCGTTGCCGTAGTTTTCCAAAGGTAGGGGTGGTCAGACTGTCTCAGGAGTGTCTCTGTATAAACATTCATTTATGTCTTGCTCAAAAGGATTCTCTTCCGCTATGTCCCCCCATCAGACAAAGGTTGTAGGTGGACATCTAAAGAGGACTGGTTGCTGAGTTTCTGTTGCAATGACAGGTGGTGGCATACCATGATGTTTGGGACTTAAAGGCATGTCCGTGATGGTGAAAGCCTCTTCATACCTATATTCACCACATCCTTTGTCTGTGATAGTTATCTTACTTGATTTCTCCATGATGTCTTTGAGGTCTATTTTTGAACTGGTTGAGACATTGGCATCTTGATGTATGACTATCTTACCTACTTCTTGTTTGATATCTTCGGGATTTTATTCTGAAGAGGATGGGATACTTGCATCCTGGTTCGATGGTACCTGGTTATCCGTGTTGATTTGGACCGCATTGCAATATTGGAAGGGATTGGGATCTCCTTCTATGATAATCTCCTCCCCTTGGTGAGGGAATTTGATGCATTAATGGTATGTTGATGGTACAGCTTGTATCTCATGTATCCACGGTCTCCCTAATAACATGTTGTATCCCAATTCAAGATCTAAAATTTGGAAGGGTGTATTTTTTACCATAGGACCAATGCAAACAGGTAGAATGATAATACCTTTAGAGGATCTTTCCTCTTCATCATAGGCTCTGATATTTATCCTTCGAGTGACATCAATGCTTGATTCAGAATAGCCTAGTTGCTTGATTAATTTCAAAGTACAAATGTTTAAACTAGCTCCACCATCAACAAGGACTCTACGTATGTAACACACCAAAATTGGCACCTAACAACCTAATCAATTTTGGTGCATTTTCTCATCCTCGAAGTCCTATTTTACTAGGCAAATTCTTCTCCTAATTGACTTTAATTGACTGAGTTTCAAATGCAGAAAACCCAA
>MU224813.1:1490171-1501105 GCA_018584345.1 Thuja plicata | reverse complement strand
AAAGAATACTTTGCTTCTAAACCATTACAATTAGTACATACTGATTTATGTGGTCCTACAAGGACAATGTCATTAAATGGTGAAAAATACTTTATGCTTTTTATAGATGATTATACAAGAATGACATTGGTAACATTCTTAAAGCATAAATCAGAGGAATTTAACAAGTTTAAGATTTTTAGAAAAATGGTTGAAAAGGAGTCATACATGAAGATTAAGTGGTTATGATCAGATAAAGGTGGTGAGTTTACTATAGATAAATTTATTGATTATTGTGAACAACATGGAATCAAAAGGCAATATGCAGCATCTAGGACACCTCAACAAAATGGAGTTGTTGAGAGAAAGAACCAAACAGTGAAAGAAATGGCAAGGACTATGTTAGATGAATCTAATGTGCCAAACAGGTATTGGAAGGAAGCAGTCCATACAGCAGTATACATTTTAAACAAGGAACAACTCAGGGTAAAAACTAAGTACACTCCTTATGAATTATGGTATGGACATCTTGCTTATGTTGAGCATTTTAGAATTTTTGGATGAAATATAACCTTTAATCCATTAAGCCTAAGTGACAAGTGTCGCAATGAGATGAAATCTGGGCAAAAGGAAATATTAAAGGTAAATTTCATCCCATTTCAATAGTCCAACTATTGAAAATTATTTAAATTACAATTGAAAGTATTTCAAACTTTTAAAAGAAATCTTCACAGGAAGGTAAAGTTGGATTAATTATTCAGAGGGCAAATTTGATCCAAAGTATTGACTATTTTTAGAAAACTGAGTTTCACTTCAAGCGACCATATACATGATTAGTGTTTCCATATATGACAACCTCTATCCAAAATTGGTCACTTTCCAATAGAATATATTGTACTTTAACAAAAAAATGCATTTTCATGTAGGTTATGTGGGTACTCAAAAATACAACAAGCATTTTTGAGTGTTTCACTAGTGTTTTGCATTTAGACCCCCTATAAGTTCTTTTTGAGCCTATTTGCCTAGATTTGATTCTGAAGTTTTCCATGCATGTCAAGTACTTATCACTACTTTTTAGGCATATGAAGACATGCCTGTTTCTTAGTTTTGATTTTCAAGTTGTTTTGTGATGTCTTGTTTCGAGCACTTGTCCAAATTTCCATTTCTGCATAAGTGTCAATTTGTTGTAACCGACCTAGTTAGCCTTTGAATATCTTGTGATCTGTAAATTTTTATGAGAATCCACGTTGGGGATGTTTAGTATGCATATAAAAGAGCCTATGTTTCAAATCTCAAGTCATTTCAATATGTTTTGACTAGGTTTTGAACCCCTCAAAGTTGGTAGTTTACTTTTGTCATGCATTGTGTAATTGATCATAATTCTGAGTAGCCCTGTTTGACTGATTGTAACTTTTGAACTTGTGACCTAATTGAAAAAATTCCCTTTGCAATCCATTATAGAGGTAAAATGCTTCTTGAGTATCCATCATCAAGTTACGACAAGTTTATTTGGTCAGTTTTCCAAGACCATTCCACTTGCATTTTCTATCAGTGTGCCAAATCGTCAAATGCAGATTTCTGAATGACTTACTTTGAGGTCTTAAAATTTAACACCTGGTTGAATGAAATGGATAATTGAAAGATCCCCTATATTTTATGCATGGAAATGTACTACCATGAAGATTTTTAGGCCATGATGAATCTGTTTACTCAGTTTGCCAATCTGATTCTATTTGTAGTTTCTAACAATTTAATGCGGTTCAGTTGCACAGTTTGGTCGGAGGCCCTATTTATGAGGTTATATCTTGAATACCATGATTGTTCATATCAAGAAATTGGTTCTCCCTCATTGTAGAAAAAAATTAATTCAATTTTGCAAGGTCTCATATCCAGAGGGTTTTGTATGCAGAATTCTCCAGATGCTTTTCATTTGTAGAAATTGTTATTTCTCATTTGTTCTTTTTTCTAAGTTCCAAGTGGCTACTTTCTAGGGGCTGCCAAATGTGCCTAGATGATTTCCAAGAGGAGCCCTTCTAGATTCGTATTCTCCATATAGCATACTTCCAATATTTAGAAGCTTGGATCCGCAGGAGGTTTTTTGACATGCTTTCAAAGTCAAAACCAAATGTGTTTACCATTATTTGACAGGGTGATTTGCAAAATTGTTTTGAATAGGCAACTTGGGCGACTAAAATATTTTGA
This sequence comes from Thuja plicata, assembly GCA_018584345.1. NCBI lineage: Eukaryota > Viridiplantae > Streptophyta > Pinopsida > Cupressales > Cupressaceae > Thuja > Thuja plicata. Next base: position 1,498,924 of record MU224813.1, on the reverse strand, counting down.
CCTGTTTGGTTTCATCAGGCATCATTTTGTAGTATGGAAGAATGATAACCATAGAATGTGTTATCCCAGAGCCATGTCTTGATTACTTGATCTTGTGAGTTTTTAAGGCCAGCCCCAAAGGTCAGTTCCCATTAATGCGATCATTTTGTAGAGGAATAAAAGTTCAATGATTTTGATCGTTAACTCAACACTTTATGGTCTGGTTTCACTGAAATCTATGTTTGGGTTATTATAAGGTGAAAATAATTTAAAGGTGATTGTATTCAAGATGGGAGCTCAGGAATACAATTTTATTATTTAAGCAAGTTGCTTGTTCTTTTACAAAATGAATTTGTTAATTATTCTCAAAATCTTTCAAGCAAATGCGGTTGCAAGTGTCAAATAAGATTCAACGACCTTTTCCATTTTTTCTCCTTCCTAAGCCAAATTGGCAGCCGATTAATGAGTGTATGAGGATATGGGTAAAGCCTTTTAGCCATTTTGACAACTATATTCCAAGGTGCTCTAATTCATTGAATGCAACAAATGTGAAATGAAGATGGGAAGAATGACGCATTCCATGTCATAGTCCACAACATGTGTACTCTCCTTATTGTATGCAAAATGGAAAAGAGGATATCTTGTCATGAAGTGGAGGAGGAAGATAACATTAAGATATTTAAAGAAATGCAATTGGATGGAGTAAATATCATGATATAAACTGTGTAAGGTAAAGACATAAAAATTTCCAAATAACTGCAATCATCAAATGTAAAAGCACCCTGCGCAGGAGATTGGGAAGCAGAGATAAGGATAACAATTTAAAAGGTTTAAAAATAAAAATAAAAAGGGGGGATGCATTAAGGAAGGAAGACCCACAACATTGAATCCAATGCCATTGACAGGGGTCAACCAGAAGATTCCTTGCGTGAGAAGAATCAGAGCACTTGGGTAGTGAACAGAAGTTGACTATCATGATTTTCTACAGTAGTGTTCCTTCATTGACATCATTTTCAGAAGATTCATAGGGGAAGAAACCACTGTGGGAGTGTTTGGAGCCTCGCCTATAGTTATGTGGTGTTCAGTTTACCTATACACTGATGACGGTCTACTTTTCCAATTCTTGAGTATAATATCAATCGCTAGTGAATTTCTAATTTCAAACTAATGATATTCTTCAGAGTTTGGAGGAGCAATGTGTTCGGAAATTATATCCTAAAGGACCCAACATCAATTTTAAAAAAGATTTGAAGACACTAAATAGGGAATTTTTGCTTCAAGTTTTGGAGTTTGCTGATGTATCAATTGAGAGGCCATCTCAATATGCACGTAGACTGGAGGAGAGGGCTACGTAAATGTTGGAGAAAAGACAAAGAGTTTCAAAAACATTTAAATTTTTCAAGCAATAAACATTTGTCATGTGTGAAACCAATTTCAATGTACTACGCTAGAGTCCAAGGGAATGGCTGTGCAAGAGAATGTTAGAAGGAAATTTAGAATCATTTTCAAATGCCAATCATTTGGCAAATTAAGTCAAAGGAGTATCAGTGCTAATTGGCAGGAGGCTTGCACAAAGAATAGTCTAGTTTATTTGCATGGTTTTGTTTTAAAAAAATTTTAATGGCGAGAAAGGGGAACTTGTGCTAATTTCAAACTACTGCGCTGGACTCCAAAGAAGAGAAAAATCATTTGAACTGAAAAAAATTTGGAGAAGCCCTACGCATAATAAATAATGTGGAAGCATAGACTATGCATTAAAAAAACAAGGGTAATCATAGACAAAGAATATAAGTTTCCTTAAGGAATGAGATTCCATGTGCAACATGGAGGATTTCCCACAAGTGGGATATAAAATGTTGAGAGTTCCAAGCAAATACAAATTCCAGAAATAAACAAAAGGCCACGCACTAGAATAAGGAGATTGTGCAAGTTTAAAATTTACAAAAACAATGCAAGACGAACATTGCGCAACAATTTGTGAAGAGGCATTAAAAAAACTTGAAATCCATTGCAAATGAATTGCCCATGAAATGAAGCAAGGCATGTGTAAATAAAATGAGAAGGCTACACATTAAAATGTGAAAGTTGTTTAGGAAGGAGCCTCTTGCGTGTGGAGTTAGAAGACTGTAATAATGTGTAACCACAGTGGGAGCTTTATCTCACATGTGTTATGTGATGGTAGTATTTAGTATTTATAAATGCTACCGCATATAATGTAAAATAAAACAAGAGCAAGAGCTCTTGAAGACTGTGAATGCTAGAGGGCTTCGTGTGTGGTGGGGCCCACATTATTTTGAGATTAAAAAAAATCAAGTGCTTTAAAAAATCAGAACCTTTAATCCCACATTCATCATGAAAGGGAATTCGATAGTGTTTATAACCAAAACAACTCAGTATGTAATATGAAGAGAAAGAGGAGGCTATGGGCACGCACATAGGAGTTGAAGACTCTCCTAAAGAACTGTGCTCGGAGGAAGAACACCCATATTTTGGCAGGACCCACAAGAGTGACATGGCAGATGAGTTGGCTTAAGAGGCTACATGTTTTGGCATGGATCTCGAGGCAACAAGAATCAATGAATGACTTAATGGATTAATGAGAGAGTTGCAAGGAAGATAAGGATAATCCATTAAGCCATTGGTCCACATGGCACAACTGACAAGTGGCACCCAGTGGACAGGTCAGACAATCAGAGGATGCCACGTGGCGCAGAGTAGGTGCCAAGTGGCGTAATTTTAGTATAGTTCAGAGGCACCAATTAGAGATTGACATGTGGCTCCAAGTGGACCTACAGACCAATCAGAGGGTGACACTTGGTGCATTCTGGTGAGATGTGCAGATTTGAAATAATTTTTTAATTTGAATTTCTTTAAAAAAATAGGTTAACAAGTGTGCAAGTTTTAAAAAAATTAAGGTTTGACTTAATGGTTTAGAGGGAAGATGCTCACCATCTAACCTTTAAGCCATTCAGCCTAAGAAACAAGTGTCGCAAGCTAGTGCATTCTGCGGAATTAAGGGATTAAATTGAAATATTTAATTAAATTCATCACAAAAGGTAAAGGATTAAAAGGTGAGCAAGTTCAGAAAGATCTAAGGGCTAACTTAATGGCTTAAAGGGAAGATGCTCACCATCTAATCTTTAAGCCATTAAGCCTAAGTGACAAGTGTTGCAATGAGATGAAATATGGGCAAAAGGAAATATTAAAGGTAAATTTCATCCCATTTCAATAGTCCAACTCTTGAAAATCATTTAAATTCAAATTGAAAGTATTTCAAACTTTTAAAAGAAATCTGCACGGGAAGGCAAAGTTGGATTAATGTTTCAGAGGAAAAATTTGATCCAAAGTATAGACTATTTTTAGAAAACTGAATATCAAAACTGAGTTTCACTTCAAGCAACCATATACATGAGTAGTGTTTCCATATATGACAATCTCTATCCAAAATTGGCCACTTTCCAATATAATATATTGTACTTTAACAAAAATAATGCATTTTCATGAAGGTTCCGTTGGTACTAAAAAATAAAATAAGCATTTTTGAGTGTTTCACTAGTGCTTTGCATTTGGACCCCCTATAAGTGCTTTTTGAGCCTATTTGTCTAGATGAGATTCTGAATTTTTCCATGCATGTCAAGTACTTATCACTACTTTTTAGGCATATGAAGACATCCCATTTTGTTAGTTTTGAGTTTCAAGTTGTTTTGTGATGTCTTGTTTCAAGCACTTGTCCAAATCTGCATTTCTACCTAAGTGTCAATTTGTTGTAACAGACCTAGTTAGCCTTTGAATATCTTGTGACCTGTTAAGTTTCATGACCTACCACATTGGGATGTTTAGTATGTATATCAGAGAACCTATGTTTCAAATCCCAAGTCATTTCGATATGTTTTGACTAGGTTTCAAACCCCTAAAAGTTGGTAGTTTACTATTGTCATGCATTGTGTAATTGATCAGAATTTGTGTAGCCATGTTTAATTGATCGTAACTTTTGACCTTGTGACTTAATTGAAAAAATTCCTTTTGTACTCCATTATAGAGGTCAAATACTTCTTGATTATCCATCCTCAAGTTAGGACAAGTTTGTTTGGTCTATTTTCCAAGACCATTCCATTTGCATTTTCTATTAGTGTGCCAAATTGTCAAATGCATATTTCTAAATGACTTACTTTGAGGTCTTAGAATTTTACACCCGATTGAAGGAAATGGATAATTGAAAGATTCTATGTATTTTATGTATGGAAATGTGCTACCATGAATATTTTTAGGCCATGATCAATCCATTTTCTCAATTTGCTAATCTGATTCCATTTGCAGTTTCTAGCAATTTAATGCGGATCAGTTGCACAGTTTGGTCGGAGGCCGTGTTTGCGAGGTTATATCTTGAATCACGTGATTGGTCATATAAGGAAATTGGTTCCCCTTCATTGTAGACAAAATTTACTTCAATTTTTCAAGGTCTTAGATCTTGAGGGTTTTGTATGCACAATTCTCCAGATGCTTTTCGTTTGCAGAAATTGTTATTTCTCATTTGTTCTTTTTTGTAAGTTCCCAGTGGTTACTTTCGAGGGGCTGCCAAATGTGCCTGGCTGATTTTCATGAGGTGCCCTTCTAGATCCATATTCTCCATATAGCATAATTCCAATATTTAGAAGATCAGATCCCTAGGAGGTCTTTTGACATGTTTTCAAAGTCAAAACCAAATATGTTTACCGTTATTTGACAGGGTGATTTGCAAAATTATTTTGAATAGGCAACTTGGGCGATTAAAATATTTTGACCTGTTTGGTTTCGCCAGGAATCATTTTTCAATATGGAAGAATGATAACCATAGAATGTGTGCACCCAGAGCCATGTCTCAATTACTTGATCTTGTTAGTTTTTAAGGCCAGCCCCAGAGGCCAGTTGCCATTAATGTGATCATTTTGCAGAGGAATAAAAGGTGAATTATTTTGATCGTTAACTCAACACTTTATGGTTTGGCTTCGCTAAAATCTATCTTTGGGTTATTGGAAGGTGAAAATAATTTAAAGGTGATGGTATTGAAGATGAGAGCTCAAAAATACAATTTTATTATTTAAGCAAGTTGCGTGTTCTTTTACAAAATGGATTTGTTAATTATTCTCAAAATCTTTCAAGCAAATGCACTCGCAAGTGTCAAATAAGATTCAACGACCTTTCAATTTTTTCTCCTGCCTACACCAAATTGGGAGCTGATGAACAAGTGTGTGAGGATATGGGTAAAGCCTTTTAGCCATTTCAACAAATATATTCTAGGGTGCTCTAATTATTTGAATGCAACAAATGCGAAATGAGGATGGGAAGAATGGTGCATTCTATGTCATATTCCACAATATGTGTACTCTCCTTATTGTATGCAAAATGTTAAAGAGGATACATTGTCATGCAGTGGAGGAGGAAGATAGCATTAAGATATTTAAAGAAATGTAATTGGCTAGAGTGAATGCCATGATATAAACTGTGCAAGGTAAAGACATAAAACTTACCGAATAACTGCAATCATCAAATGTAAAAGAACCATGTGTAAGGGATTGGGAAGCAGAGATAAGGAGAACAATTAAAAAATTTTTAAAACAAAAAAAAAGGGATGCATTATGGAAGGAAGACCCAGCACATTGAAGCCAATGCCATTGACAAGGGTCAACCAAAAGATGCCTTGCGCGAGAAGAATCAGAGCACTTGGGTAGTGAACAAAAGTTCACTATCATGAATTTCTACAGTAGTGTTCCTTCATTGACATTATTTTCAGAAGATTGATAGGGGAAGAAACCACTGTGGGAGTGTTTGGGGCCTCGTCTGTAGTTATGTGGTGTTTAGTTCTACCTATACATTGATAATGGTCTACTTTTCCAATTCTTGAGTATAATATCAATCTCTAATGAATTTCTAATTTAAGACTAATGATATTCTTCAGAGTTTGGAGGAGCAAGGTGTTCGGGAATTATATCCTAAAGGACCCAACATCAATTTTAAAAAAGAGTTGAAGACACTAAATATGGAATTATTGCTTCAAGTTTTGGAGTTTGCTGATGTATCAGTTGAGAGGCCATCTCAATATGCATGTAGATTGGAGGAGAGGGCTGCGTAAATGTTGGAGAAAAGACAAAGAGTTTCAAAAACATTAAAAATTTTCAAGAAAATAACAATTGGCATGTGTGAAACCAATTTCAATGTATTGCGCTGGAGTCTAAAGGAATGGCTGCGCAAGAAAATGTTAAAAGACAATTTAGAATAATTTTCAAATGCCAATCATTTGGAAAATTAAATCAAAGGAGTATCAGCGCTAATTAGCAGGAGGCTTGCGCAGGGAATGGTCTATTTTATTTGCATGGTTTTGTTTAAAACAATTTCATTGGCGAGAAAGGGGAACTTGCGCTAATTTTAAACTACTGCGCTGGACTCCAAAGAAGACACAAAGCATTTGAACTGGAAAAAATTTGGAGAAGCCCTATAATGCATAATGTGGAAGCATAGACTATGCATTAAAAAACAAGGGTAGCCGGTCAAGAGGCCATGCAGCTGAGGAGCCAAGAAGCCAGCTTGGTCTCCATAGTATGGGTAATCATAGACAAAGAATATAAGTTGCCTTAAGGAATGAGATGCCCTGTGCAGCATGGAGGAGTTCCCATGAGTGGGATAGAAAATTTTAAGACTTCCAAGCAAATACAAAGTCCAGAAATAAACACAAGGCCACGGATTGGAATGAGGAGACTATGCAAGTTTAAATTTATAAACACAATTCCAGAGGAACATTGCACAACAATTTGTGAAGAGGCATTAAAAAAAATTGAAATCCATTGCAAATGCATTGCCCATGAAATGAAGCAAGGTGGGTGTAAATCAAATAAGAAGGCTACACATTAAAATGTTGAAGTTGTTTAGTAAGGAGCCTCTTGTGTGTGGAGTAAGAAGACTGCATAGAGGTGTAAGTGCAGTGGGAGCTTTCTCCCACATGCGTTATGTGATGGTAGTATTTAGTATTTATAAATTCCAGTGCATATAATGTAAAATAAAACAAGAGCAAGAGCTCTTGAAGACTATGAATGCTAGAGGGCTTAGTGTGCGGTGGGGCCCACATTATTTTTAGATAAAAAACATAAAGTGCTTTAAAAACTCAGAACCTTTAATACCACATTCATCATGAAAGGGAATTTGATAGTGTTTATAACCAAAACAACTCAATATGTAATATGAAGAGAAAGAGGAGGCTATGAGCACGCACATAGGAGCTGAAGAATCTCTTTGAAAACCATGCCTAGAGGAAGAACACCCATATTTTGGTGGGACCCACAAGAGTGACATGGATAATGGGTTAGCTTAAGAGGCTAAATGTTTTGGCACAGATCTTGAGCCAACAAAAATTGATGGATGGCGTAATGGCTTAATGAGAAAGTTGCAAGGAAGATAAGGATAAGCCACTAAGCCATTGGTCCACATGGCACAAATGACAAGCGGCACCCAGTGGACTGGTCAGCCAATCAGAGGATGTCACGTGGTGTGTTGGTACTCCTAAATTTGGAACAAATTTGTAGTGACTATGTTAAAATTTTCAGACAATCAAAGTAAGTACCCTTGAAAATTTTGTATAAAAAGGCTCAGTTGGAGTGATTGAAAAAGGTGCCCGGATGATTTTCACGAGATACAAATTTGGAGGAGGCTTTAATGACTTTCATTTAATGTATGCAGTGGGTCCCAGCTCCTGAATTTCAGTTCTGAAGTGTTTATGGAGTAGTCATTTTGAGGGGGTCACCTAAATCTGCATGTTGCTTAATTGTCAATTTGCTGTCCGGAGCCTACTTTGCTGCTGAGTATCTTACACCCTGTTGAGTTTCATAATTTTCCACTTTGGGAATGTTTAGCATGCATATCAGAGAGCTTATGTTTTAAACCTCAGGTCATTCCGAATCCGTTTGATAAGTTTTCATATTTCCCAAAGTTGGTTGTTCATGAATTGTCTGCATTTTTGTCCTGTCTAAAAATCTGATTAGCCCAGTTTGACACGTTATAACTTTTGACCAATTCACCCAATTGAGAAAATTCCTTTTTCATTGTGTTCCATTGGTCACACACTCTATATGTTCCAGTCTGCAGATCTTTACGAAATCAGATGAAAAGTTTTCAAGAACCATTCTGACAGTGATTAAATCTGATTTCCCGAGTTTCCAAGTTCAAAATTGGTAAGTGACGTACTTTGAGGTCTTCAAAATCTATACCCGAGTAAACATTTTGGATAATTGGCTTGTCCCTCATATTGAAAACATAGGAGTATACCTACCTGATGATTTATAGACTCCTACCAATCCATTTATCCACTTTTCTAGAGCCTTTCCGTTCCCAATTTATTAAAGTTTCACTAAGTGCAGAATCCGGAATTAAATGGCATACTTTTTTCTTTCCATATTTGCACTCGATTCAAGGTCAGACATAATTGAAAGTTGATATGCATTATAGAACTAGGAATGAACTCCTTTGAAGATTTTCAAGCCTTGACCAATCTGGTTGATCACTTTTCTTTGCCAATTCCGAACCCGATTTCTGCATATTTACTGTGTTAAAATTCAGGAAGTGTTAAAGTGCTATCTTTGCAGATCGGTATCAGTTCAGTGGTTTCTTTTCAGAGGAATGCAACTGAGGGGTCATGTTCCACATATGACATTCATTCAGGATCCAGAGGTTGGGTTTCTGAAAGATCTTTTTGATGACCCTATGAATTCATTCTTCAGAGGCAGTTTGTTCAGTTTGCAGTGCGGAAA
>MU224813.1:1457577-1489094 GCA_018584345.1 Thuja plicata | reverse complement strand
TTTTAACATGTTTTTCTACTATCAATTTAAACAGCACAAACGATGAGGTATGGGCTGCGCAGACTGGGGTAGTGTTTGTAGTTTTTAAACATTTATATTGTGACTTTCATAGCAAGAAAATTCTGTGTAGACAATAAAGGAGAAGTCAATGTCATTTTGTAAAGGCTGCTGGCTGTCAACATGGTGCTCTGTGCAGAATATAAAGGCATTTTAAATTGGAAATGTGAAAGATTGTGAACAACAAAACTATGACAAAATAGATTTTTTTAGAATGTTTAAACACTAATAAAACCAGTGAGATGAGTTTGTGCAGACAAGGAGGGGAGTTCAGATTTTAAAAGCATTAAAAACAAATAACATTGCAATAAGAGATTTCCAGCAGACTATGATGCCTTTTGGAGGAGTTGTTGGAGGTTTTTAAATATTTCAAAGTGTTTTTTGCAGAGGTAGATCCACAGTGAGGGGCATTTTGACCTCTGAAAGGCAGCCATGGTCTTCATTTTCACAGATTCGACACCATTGAAGAGCAGTTTTGATGCAAAGCCATAGAAAATGAAGAAACAGTGATTTCGTTTTATCCCACATTCAGTATGCAAAGGACTTTTCTGAGGTTTATATGGTAAAACACTAACTCTTATGGTAAGTAAGAGAGCCCAGAGGCTCCAGGAAAGCTCTTAGGGGCTGGAGGAATGGAGACAGAGGCCATACACAGTATTTTAATGAAAATTTCAAAAATGCTCTTAAAACATGAAAACAATATATCCCACATTCATCTGGCAAAAGCAAAAATGAGAGTTTATAAGAAAAAACAAAAACATATAAATTTGAAGATGAAAAAGAAGGCTCTGCATGCACGCGCCCTCATCTGACCACCTCGATTTCCATGCCCGAAAATGTAGGTAAGTAAATTTTGACAAAAGTCGCGAAGTCGCCGGATGTGCCCAGTTGCGATGTCGCTGGATCTGGATGGTCGCCCAGTCGCCAGAAGCCATGGTCGCCCAGTTGGAGGACAAATCAGAGTTAACCGCCATACTTCCTAGACCTGGCGACTGACCGCTAGCGGTTAGTCGCGTAGTCACCCGATGCCAGAGATAACCACCTAGATTTGGCGACTAACCGCTAGCGGTTAGTCGCGAGGTAGCCAGACGCCGGAGATAGCTATGGCGACAGGGAGTAAACCGCTGGTCACCAGGTCATGAGATGAAGTTAGCCACCTGGTGCAGGTCGCTAGGTCACCCAGGAAGTAGCCAGAAGAGGAAAATGACTCGCAACTTAGAGAATGAGCTTGTCGCGATGTCGACGGATGAAGCTGAGGTAAAAAATGAGTTGAGCATGGTTTTTAATAGCCAATGAGGGACTGCCACGTGGCAGTGGGCCCACATGTGTGGCATAAAAAATAATTCTTTTGAATATCTTTCATTCTGACGAGCAACCAAAGGCAATTGGAAAAAATTAAATTTAAATCTTTATTTTTCTATAGTTAAACTATATGGAGAAATCAGAAAATTTTATGCTCAGTTGCAAGGGGAGACCTGATTTTCAAAAGGTTGTCCAGAGCTCGAATTTGGTCCAAAATATCAAGTATTGTATATCGTTAGAATCGGCTCGAGACGAAGAATCCGTTTCTATAGATTATTTTTGCATAGCTCTCAGAGGAAAAAAGTAGTATTCAGTTTTCTCTTCGGGGGTCATTAATGACAAACAGGGTAGATGTATCCGGGAAACTATAACAAAATCATATTTGACAGAGCTTTCTAGAGGATTTTTGAAATCAAATTTTGTTCTAGATGCATGAGTTAGGTTTCATCTGTGAATTAGATGGGGAATAAGATTGGATTTCCTTCCATAAGTATGATGATATTGACTAAAGGAATAGGCAGTGTCTACAGACATTAAAGAGTATTGATGACAATTTAATGGAAAGATCAGATATTTTCAAAAGGGAAATGTGACAGATTTTCAAAGATATTTTGCAGGTGAGATCAGATTGAAAACTTATCAGTGGGAAAAAGAAAGAGATATTTTAAAAGACATATCAGATATTTTCTCAGGTAGGTGGAGTTAAAAAATTGACTAATTAATCAGATATTTTTGGAAAGATGAATGCAGATCAGATTTGAGGGGAGACATGTGTCAATTGCTCAGAAGTTTTAGGGTTTCTCCTTCTTCTATATCTTTCTTTCTTTTCTCAGCTTTAAGGGTTCCTTTCCTCTACCCAGAGCAGGTCCCTGTTGGTCTTGGGAAATTTTATTGTAAGTTATACTTTTGTGTCTTTGTATATTCATCAAAGCTTCTTGTCTGGATATGTTGAAGAAAAATACAGTAATAGAATATAGTGTGGTTTTTTCCCTCTTTCATATTATCTTGTCTCTTTTCATTCTGTTTGTGCTCTAGTGTGTTTCATCTGTAAGGCATTTGAAATATACCAGCTATAAGGTAGTTTGTCTAATTGTTTATGAGTTTCTTTCAAGGAGAGGACTAAGTTTCATAGATGATTTTAGAGAGCAAAACACTGTGATAAGGATTTGATGCGGATGTATGTATATGAGAGGATAGTTTGTAAGACAATCTATCTCAGCCACATGTAGTTTGTAAGGCACTCTATAGTATCTCTGTTATTTTATCTCCGTGGATTCATGTTTTCATTGACTCTTTGCCCAAGGGATAGGCACTGGTCTGAGGTATAATTTGCAATATGTTCCTCATCCAATATCAAAATCAAATTAATCAAAATACTCTTGTTACTAAGAAAAAATGAGCTGAACTCATAAGAATTTGTATCAGTGGGATACTATTCAGTTTGTTGATTCCTTAGAGAGAGAATCAAAAGGTTAGCCTTCCTTGAGTTTAAACTCATAAAAAGAAGAAGGATAAGCATCCTTATACCACTGTTATTTGTTATTAAATTCATAAGTATTTCCCTGCCAAGCTTTGTTTCAGAATTGTTTCCAATCATCTGAGGAGTGGTATCTTGTTGATATAATCAGAAATATAATGACATAACAGTGAAGACCCAATCCACCATTTGAGGTTTACTTGAAACATAGTAAACTATCTAGGTAATACCTGCCTGAGTGTGTGGAGCTCAAAAACGAAGAAGGATATCATCCAATCCTTAGCAATTAGCCTTTCTCTTGTCAAAAGGAGTTTTTATTCAAGTATAATCAGTATACTATCATTTTAAGGTTGAGATACAAGAAAAAGTGCTAACATGGTGCAGAGTAGGTGCCAAATTGCACAATTCTAGTATAGTTCAAAGGCACCAATTAGAGATTGATATGTGGCACCAAGTGGACCTGCAAACCAATTAAAGGGTGACACTTGGTGCATTCTGGTGAGATGTGAAGATTTGAAATAATTTTTTTAATTTGAATTTATTTCAATAAATGGGTTAACAAGTGTGCAAGTTTTAAAAAAATCAAGGGTTGACTTAATGGTTTATAGGGAAGATGCTCACTATCTAACCTTTAAGAAACTAAGCTTAAGTGACAAGTGTTGCAAGCTGGTGCATTCTGAGCAAATAAGGGATTAAATTGAAATATTTAATTAAATTCATCACAAAAGGAAAAGGATTAAAAGGTGAGCAAGTTTAGAAAGATCTAAGCGCTGACTTAATGGCTTAAAGGGAAGATGCTTAATGGCTTAATGGCCTAAGTGACAAGTATCGCAATGAGATAAAATCTAGACAAAAGGAAATATTAAAGGTAAATTTCATCCCATTTCAATAGTCCAACTATTGAAAAGTATTTAAATTCAAATTGAAAGTATTTCATACTTTTAAAAGAAATTTGCATGCGAAGGCAAAGTTGGATTAATGTTTCAGAGGGAAAATTTGATCCAAAGTATAGACTATTTTTAGAAAACTGAATATCAAAACTGAGTTTCACTTCAAGTGACCATATACATGAGTAGTGTTTCCATATATGAAAACCTCTATCCAAAATTGGCCACTTTCAAATAAAATATATTTTACTTTAACAAAAACAATGTATTGTCGTGTAGGTTCTGTTGGTACTCAAAAATACAAGTATTTTTGAGTGTTTCACTAGTGCTTTGCATTTTGACCCCCTATAAGTGCCTTTTGAGCCTATTTTTCTAGATGAGATTCTGAAGTTTTGCATGCATGTCAAGTACTTATCACTCCTTTTTAGGCATATGAAGACATCCCAGTTTGTTATTTTTGAGTTTCAAGTTATTTTGTGATGTCTTGTTTCGAGCATTTGTCCAAATCTGCATTTCTGCCTAAAGGTCAATTTGTTGTAACAGACCTAGTTAGCCTTTGAATATCTTGTGACCCATTGAGCTTCATGACCCGCCACATTGGGGATTTTTATTATGAATATAAAAGAACCTATGTTTCAAATCCCAAGTCATTTTGATATGTTTTAACTACGTTTTGAGCCCCTCAAAGTTGGAAGTTTACTGTTGTCATGCATTATGTAATTGATCAGAATTCTGAGTGGCCCTGTTTGACTGAACGTAACTTTTGACCTTGTGACATAACTGAAAAAATTTCTTTTGTACTCCATTATAGAGGTCAAATAATTCTTGAGTATCCATTGTCAAGTTACGACAAGTTTATTTGGTCAGTTTTCCAAGACCATTCCATTTACATTTTCTATCAGTGTGGCAAATTGTCAAATGCAGATTTCTGAATGACTTACTTTGAGGTCTTACAATTTTACACCCGGTTGAATTAAATGGATAATTGAAAGATCCCCTATATTTTATGCATGTAAATGTGCTACTGTGAATATTTTTGGGCCATGATGATTCCCTTTGTTCAGTTTGCCAATTTGATTCCATTTGCAGTTTCTAACAATTTAATGCGGATCAGTTGCACAGTTTGGTCAGAGGCCCTATTTGTGAGGTTATATCTTGAATAAAATGATTGGTCATATAAAGCAATTGGTTCCACCGCATTGTAGACAAAAATTACTTCAAGTTTGCAAGGTCTTAGATCCTGAGGGTTTTTTATGCACAATTTTCCAGATGCTTTTTGTTTGCAGAAATTATTATTTCTCATTTGTTCTTTTTTGTAAGTTCCAAGTGGCTACTTTTGATGGGATTCCAAATGTTCCTAGACGATTTTCAAGAGGCGCCCTTCTTGATCCGTATTCTCCATATAGCATAGTTCCAATATTCAGAAGCTCAGATCCCCAGGAGCTCTTTTGACATGTTTTCATAGTCATAACCAAATGTGTTTACCATTATTTGACAGGGTGATTTGCAGAATTGTTTTGAATAGGCAACTTGGGTAGTTAAAATATTTTGACCTATTTGGTTTTGCCAGGTGTGATTTTGTAGTATGGAAGAATGATAACCATAGAATGTGTGCACCCAGAGCCATGTCCCGATTACTTGATCTTGTAAGTTTTTAAGGCCAGCCCCAGAGGCCAATTGCCATTTATGTGATCATTTTGCAGAGGAATAAAAGTTGAATGACTTTGATCGTTAACTCAACACTTTATGGTCCGGATTCGCTGAAATCTATGTTTGAGTTATTGAAAGCTGAAAATAATTTAAAGGTGACGGTATTCAAGATGGGAGCTCAGGAATACAATTTTATTATTTAAGCAAGTTTCTTGTTCTTTTACAAAATGGATTTGTTAATTATTCTTAAAATCTTTCAAGCAAATGCTCTTGCAAGTGTCGAATAAGATTCAATGACCTTTTCCATTTTTTCTCCTACCTATGGAAAATTTGGAGCCGACGAACAAGTGTGTGAGGATATGGGTAGAGCCTTTTAGCCATTTTGACAACTATATTCCAGGGTGCTCTAATTTATTGAATGCAACAAATACGAAATGAGGATGGGAAGAATGGCGCATTCCATGTCATATTCCACAATATGTGTACTCTCCTTATTGTATGCAAAATGGAAAAGAGGATATCTTGTCATGTAGTGGAGGAGGAAGATAGCATTAAGATATTTAAAGAAATGCAATTGGCCAGAGTAAATGCCATGATATAAACTGTGCATGGTAAAGACATATAAAACTTTCCAAATAACTGCAATCATCAAATGTAAAAGAACCATGCATAGGAGATTGGGAAGGAGAGATAAGGAGAACAATTTAAAATGTTTAAAAAAAAAAAAAAAGGGATGCATTATGGAAGGAAGACCCAGCACATTGAAGCCAATGCCATTGACAGGGGTCAACTAGAAAATCCCTTGAGCAAGAACAATCAGAGCACTTGGGTAGTGAACAAAAGTTTAGTATCATGATTTTGTATAGTAGTGTTCCTTCATTGAAATCATTTTCAGAAGATTGATAGGGGAAGAAACCACTATTGGAGTGTTTGGAGCCTCACCTGTAGTTATATGGTGTTTAGTTCTTCCTATACACTGATGATGGTCTACTTTTCCAATTCTTAAGTATAATATCAATCGCTAGTGAGTTTCTAATATTAGACTAATGATATTCTTCTGAGTTTGGAGGAGAAAGGTGCTCAACAATTATATCCTAAAGGACCCAACATCAATTTTAAAAAAGAGTTGAAGACACTAAATAGGGAATTGTTGCTTCAAGTTTTGGAGTTTGCTGATGTATCAGTTGAGAGGCCATCTCAATATGCATGTACACTTGAGGAGAGGGCTATGTAAATGTTGGAGAAAAGACAAAGAGTTTCAAAAACATTAAAATTTTTCAAGCAAATAACAATTGGCATGTGTGAAACCAATTTCAATGTACTACGCTGGAGTCCAAAGGAATGGTTGCACAACATAATGGTAGAAGGAAATTTAGAATCATTTTCAAATGCCAATTATTTGGAAAATTAAATCAAAGGAGTATCAGTGCTAATTGGCAGGAGGCTTGCGCAGGGAATGGTCTAGTTTATTTGCATGGTTTTTTTTATAACAATTTCATTGGCGAGAAAGGGGAACTTGCGCTAATTTCAAACTACTGCGCTGGACTGCAAAGAAGAGACAAAACATTTGAACTGAAAAAAAATTAGAGAATCCCTACACATAATACATAATGTGGAAGCATAGACTATGCATTAAAACATAAGGGAAGCAGGTCAAGAGGCCACGCAGCTGAGGAGCCAAGAAGTCAGCTTGGTCTGCATAGTATGGGTAATCATAGACAAAGAATATAAGTTTCCTTAAGGAATGAGATGCCCTGTGCAGCATGGAGGAGTTCCAATGAGTGGGATATATAATGTTAAGAGTTCCAAGAAAATAAAAAGTCCAGAAATAAATAGAAGGCCACGTGTTGGAATAAGGAGACTATGCGAGTTTAAAATTTACAAATACAATGCCAGAGGAACATTGTGTAGCAATTTGTGAAGAGGCATTTTAAAAAACTTGAAATCCATTGCAAAAGCATTTTCCATGAAATTAAGCAAGGCAGGTGTAAATCAAATAAGAAGGCTATGCATTAAAATGAGGAAGTTGTTTAGTAAGGAGCCTCTTGCGTGTTGAGTCAGAAGACTGCACATAGGTGTAAGCACAGTGGGAGATTTATCCCACATGTGTTATGTGATGGTAGTAATTAGTGTTTATAAATGCTAGCGCCTATAATTTAAAATAAAACAAGAGCAACAACTCTTGAAGACTACGAATGCTGGAGGGCTTAGTGTGCGGTGGGCCCCACATTATTTTGAGATAAAAAACATAAAGTGCTTTAAAAAATTAGAACCTTTAATCCCACATTCATCATGAAAGGGAATCTCATAGTGTTTATAACCAAAACAACTCAGTATGTAATATGGAGGGAAAGACGAGGCTATGGGCACGCGCGTAGGAGCTGAAGACTCTCCTTGAACCCCGTGCCTAGAGGAATAACACCCATATCTTGTTGGGACCCACAAGAGTGACATGGTAGATGAGTTGGATTAAGAGGCTACATGTTTTGTTGTAGATCTCAAGGCAACTAGAATCAACAGATGGCTTAATGGGTTAATGAGAAAGTTGCAAGGAAGATAAGGATAAGCCATTAAGCCATTGGTCCACATGGCACAAATGAAAAGTGGCACCCAGTGGACTGGTCATCCAATCAGAGGATGCCACGTGGCATAGAGTAGGACCCAAGTGGCACAAATCTAGTGTAGTTTAGAGGCACTAATCAGAGATTGACATGTGGCACCAAGTGAACCTACAGACCAATTAGAGGGTGACACTTGGCACATTTTGGTGAGATGTGTAGATTTGAAATGATTTTTTAATTTGAATATATTTCAACAAATGGGTTAACAAGTGTGCAAGTTTTAAAAAAATCAAGGGTTGACTTAATGGCTTAGAGGGAAGATGCTCACCATCTAACCTTTAAGCCATTAAGCCTAAGTGACAAGTGTCGCAAGCTGGTGCATTTTGGGGAAATAAGGGATTAAATTGAAATATTTGATTAAATTCATCACAAAAGGCAAAGGATTAAAAGGTGAGCAAGTTCAGAAAGATCTAAGGGCTGACTTAATGGCTTAAAGGGAAGATGCTCACCATCTAATTTTTAATCAATTAAGACTAAGTGACAAGTGTTGCAATGTGATGAAATCTGGGGAAAAGGAAATATTAAAGGTAAATATCATCCCATTTCAATATTCCAACTATTGAAAAGTATTTAAATTCAAATTGAAAGTATTTCAAACTTTTAAAAGAAATCTGCACGGGAAGGCAAAGTTGGATTAATATTTCAGAGGGAAAATTTGATCCAAAGTATAGACTATCATATATATCACCAAAAAAGTGTCAGAATGGAGATCATGATTTTGTAGATTATTTGAGGGAAAATCAAATCAGATTTGAGCAGTTACAGTTTGAGCAGTTGCAGATATTTTGAGAAGCAGAGAGGTGTCAGTGAAGGAGATGGTTTTTCAATTTCTCCTATATCTAGTTTTTCTTCTGATTGTATCAAGGATATTGAAAATTATGTTGGTGGGCAGTATTCAGGCTATGGAGTATTATTTTCTGTTCTTTTTGTCTTGTAAATATGCAGAATTAGATGATTCTTCAACAAAAAACAATGGAATCCCTATGCAATATTCATTGATGTCTTTGTATGTATGGTTTCAATTCTTGTGTGTTGATCTGTAAGGAATTTTAATGCACCAATTACAAGGTAGTTGTGAGTTCATCTCTAAGTTTCTTTCAAGGAGAGATTAATTCTTAGAGGTAAAATCTGAGAGTTCAAAATCTACATATGAATTTGATGTCCGAGTATTGTATTGAGAAGAGTGATTTATAAGGCATTTCACTTGTTTTTTGTGTGTTTGGAGTTGGAGGTTTTTGTTCAGTTGTGTATTTATTTAACTCTGTTGCCCAATATATAAGGCACTGGTCCTTTCTTTTCTTGCATTTTTCATCATCGATCATTTAAAATCAAACCATTTTCGCTTTCATGTTCAAGAGCATAAATTTCTACAAGTTGCATTGAATAGTGCAAATATGTTTGGTGATTCCTTATTGAAGTGAATCTGATATGTTAGCCTTCCTGAGCCTCCGGGTTTGAAGAGAAGAAGGGTGAATTCGCTTGTTGTTACCTTGACCATGTAAGGAAACTCAGGTGCAAAAACAACTTCCTACGCTAATCTCTATAGGAAAGTATTGTGCAAATTCTTTTAAATCCTTACAATTACAGATTCGTTAACTACTTTAACAAAGATATTGCAACCACATACCATGCATACAGAAAAGTAGAGAGTGACACAATGATTTACCCTGGGGAAAACCTTTCGGTAAAAAACCTCAGCACTCCAAAACCTGCACAATGTATTGATCAAAACTATTACAGCTTACAATACACTTGCAATGCAAGTTCTCTCAGAAGATTTCAAAACCCTTGAAGACAAATCATGGAAGCATAAAACATTCCAACAATACACTCGCATCATGACTCTTTGCAACCCTAAAAAACTCTTATATCATGCACTTTACTTTTTAGGGCTACTCCCAAAGATAACTGTATTAGGGTTTTACCATTCTCTGAGAAAATAGGAAATAGTACTTAAATTTATCAGTTGCCACATGTCTTCACCTGTCATTGAAACTTCCTGACATAGCTCTTACGTGTCATAGGAATCTGTCATAACCGTTTTAGCAATGATCTCCTTACACACAATTCAAGATGCCGACACATCAACATTATTTGCAAGTAATACATTTTACAAAACAAATAATAAGAATAGGAATTATTCAAGGTTGAGACACCTTATTCCTAACAGACCATTTCCCTAGTTCTTAGTAGATCATACAAGTGGGATCCTGTATAAGACTGTTTGAGCTGAACTCCCATGTTTTATAAGTCTGAGAACTATCCACGGTCACATCTGCATAATGAAGTTTAGCTAGTAAGTTATTGTGTATGCAAATTTTATCATGTTTTAAGTGCACCCACTTGAGTGTGTGGAACTCGAAGTAGAAAGAGGATCAAATCCTCATCAATTAGTTTTTTTTCTTGCTGGAATCAAAAGTTGGGAGTCATAGGGTCAAGCATTGATCCTTATACAGATTTGGCAAGAAAAATCAATAACAAAATGGCGACTCCGCTAGCAACTCAGATAAAAAAACCTTGTTGAAACTTTCAGATTATCTCTCATTTTAAAAGTTACAAATGAAAGTACCCTAGGAATTATAATCTACTTGAGAAGTGAAGGTTAAAACCTCATAGGAGATAATCATTTGTTTACCATTTTGGAACCAGCGTGTGAATCTTTTCCCTAATCTTTGTGGGTGGCGACTCTGAATTCTTGTTCAGCCCAATGGCATTGATTTACATGCAAAATTTTAGAGATTTGGTAGTATATTTTTTGCAGATTTGAAGCCCTTGTCAGTTTTTTTTTGCAAGGAAGGATAAATTATTAGATGGTTTTTTGAGTGAGTTTACTTCTGCTGGCAGTGAAAGAGTATCTCAGCAGAAGCAACAATTTTATTCTGCTTCTCATGTGTTTTTCTTTTATGAGAATTAAGTGATTTAAACATATTACCTCTATTGAGTGTTTTCAGCACTAGGAAAGAGGTGTGTTCAAGTTAGTAAGATGTCAATTTTTTTTTCATCTAAAGTTCAGACCAGCAAGGGTTTTTCAAAATCCTTTCATATGAAGAGGTATTAGCCATTGTGTTTTGATGGCATTAAAGATTTTCCATATGATATGCCTCATGAAATCATAGATTATTTGCCAAAATTTTATGGTGATCAAGTTGTTTCAGCAAGTCATCATGTTCAAATGTTTATTGATTTATTGGGTGACTTTGAAATAAACTATGAAGATATATACATGAAGTTGTTTGTTCAAACTTTGAAAGATAATGCTAGGGACTGGTTTTCTTTTTTACCAGCTTGTTCAATTTCTTCTTGGGATGAATTACATGTTTCCTTCATAGAAAAATCTGGTGAGAGAATGAATTTGAGCGATGTATCTACGGATTGGTTGAATCTTAAGATTAAAGAAGATGAATTAGTTGCTGATTTCAATATCAGATTTGCAAGAGCTTTGCATGAAATACTAGAAAAAAAAATAGACCTCAAGATCATGTGTGTGTTGTGGTTTACTTTGATGCATTTAACAAGAAGATGAGTTATAGGTTGAGAGACAAGGAATCTAACACCTTGCATCAAGCTTTTAGGACAGAAATAGAGATTGAAAACAATGCCAAGTATGGATTGACAAGGAACCATTTCTCTTGAGGGATTTGCCAACAAAAAACATTTGAGAATGGACAAGAGTATTGTGAAAATTTTGTAGCTCCAAGTAGCTGTATTGATACCTTTTCTTTGGTTTCTAATCAGGTCTTGAATTCAGATTTGAATAGATGTATGGTTAATAATCCTTTGTTGCATACAAAAGAAAATTCTAATGAAGATGGCAATACATATGTCCAAGAAATGGTAGCAATGAGTGATTTTTCAAATACTTATGATGTTGTCTTTCTCAATGAATCTTTTCCTTACAAAGTTATATCAGAAACACCCTCTCATTTTGATCCTAGATGCAATGGTAGTAACAATGTTTTGAATGCTAAAGAGGATGTATATGTTTTACACTCTTATGAGGATCAAGAGGATCTTGAAACCTGTGTCCCGCAAGAGAATGATATGGTGGATAAATTTGATCCGTTGTGTAAGATAAGTATAGCATGGGAAGATAAGAGCATTAATGGAGGTGAATGCAAATCAACATGTGAAGGTAAGAGTATCTTCACCAATTCTAAAATTTTTCTTTTACATCAGCATGATACAAATTAATTTGGTATCAAGATCTTTGAAGTGGATTTGGTGTCAAAACTTAAGGAAAAAGGGAAAGTAAATGATGGTCTTCCTTATGAGATGGAGTATGATACTATCTTGCAACTTTATCATGATATTATTGATGAAAATCGGAGTGAAGATCAGTTAGTTGAGTCTTTTCAGTCAAAGGGTAAAGTGCTAGATGAGTGTGTTTTTGAAATCCCTTCATTTAATGATGATCAATTGAACCATATGGTTTGTTTGTGTAATAAAAATCCTACACATGATGAGAAACTTGAGGATGATCAGTGTCCTTTCCCATCTCCTCCAGTTGAATAAGGTAGAATGAATTTTTCATCCACTTCTTTGCCTAATGATAGAAGTGTTGAATCTACTTATAGTGATATCTCTGATTTTGAATCATATGCTTAAAGTGATTATGATAGCAGGGGTACTAATGTCTTCAAATTTTTTACTAATGATGCATTTGATGAGGACATTGATATTCATCGGCTATCTCTTTGTTACCATGTTCATATGGGAAAAAAATACTGGATCGTTAATCAATTGTTTGAGGAATGTTTTGAGTTTTCATATTTGGGTTATTCTGATTTTAATGTTGAAAATGTGTCAATATGCAGTAAGAAATCAGATTGTATCTCTTCCCAGGCTAAAAGTGATTGTGAGATTGAAATTGCATTTGATGATTTCATTGTTCCATGTAGTGAGCAGGACTATGATGTTGATCAGCTATCTCCTTGTGACCATGTGGGTAATTTGCAAGTGGAAGAGGTAATTTCCAATCCATGTTCTGAGGAACATACTGATATGTCTTTCCATCTTGAAGTTTTTCCAGATTTTGGTATCCATGGCTTATGTGAGTATGATTCATTTAGTTTCTTTATGGATCAGTCAAAAGATGAGGGGTTAATGCAAGTAGAGTTTGATATTTCTTATGGTGATGAATATCCTCATTGTCATGGTTCATATTTTCTGATATTTGCTGATGTGAAGAATGAGTTTCATAATTTTGGTTATGCTAGCTCCAATGAAAGAACTTCTAAAGGAATGAAAGGAGTTGCAAATAAGGTATTCTTCATTTTTATGATTCCTTGCGAGTTTGAACAACAGCTATACAACTACATTTTCATTCTGATATTTCTATGCCAAGAAGAAAATCAGATTTTTGATAGAGGCAAGTGTTGATTTCAGTTGTGAAAAGGTTTGAGGATTTTTGTAAATAATGTACATGTTTCATATTCACTTTCCCTTTAGTTGTGTGGTGTGTTTTCTTTCAATAAGAGGTTCCCTATTTTTTAGAGAGAGAAAGGAGAAATAAGAGGGAAAATAAAATCTAATTTTTGTGAATAGTCTATTGTACCATGAGTTTTTGAAAGTTCTCTACATTTCTGCATGGGGCATGTGACAACAGTCAGAGCCACTATTGGTACTCAAAAATACAACAAGCATTTTTTAGTGTTTCACTAGTGCTTTGCATTTTGACCCCCTATAAGTGCTTTTTGAGCATATTTTCCTAGATGAGAATCTGAAGTTTTCCATGCATGTAAAGTACTTATCAATATTTTTTAGTCATATGAAGACATCCTAGTTCATTATTTTTGACTCTCAAGTTGTTTTGTGATGTCTTGTTTCAAGCACTTGTCCAAATCTGCATTTCTGCCAAAGTGTCAATTTGCTGTAATAGGCCTAGTTAGCCTTTGAATATCTTGTGACCTATTAAGTTTCATGACCCACCACATTCAGATGTTTAGTATGCATATCAAAGAAAACATGTTTCAAATCCAAATTCATTTTGATATGTTTTGACTAGGTTTCGAACCCCTCAAAGTTGGTAGTTTACTGTTGTCATGCATTGTGTAATTGATCAGAATTTTGAGTAGCCTTGTTTGACTGATTGTAACTTTTGACCTTATGACCTAATTAAAAAAATCCTTTTGTACTCCATTATAGAGGTCAAATAATTCTATAGTATCCATCATCAAGTTACGACAAGTTTATTTGGTTAGTTTTCCAAGACCATTCCATTTGCATTTTCTATCAGTGTGCCAAATTGTCAAATGCAGATTTATGAATGACTTACTTTGAGGTCTTGCAATTTTACACCTAGTTGAATGAAATGGATAATTGAAAGCTCCCCTATATTGTATGCATGGAAAGGTTCTACCATGAATATTTCTAGGCCATGATTAATCTACTTTCTCAGTTTGCCAATCTGATTCCATTTGCAGTTTCTAACAATTTAATAAAGATCAGTTGCATAGTTTGGTCGGAGGCCCTGTTTGTGAGGTTATACCTTGAATACTATGATTGGTAATATCAAGAAATTGGTTCCCCCACATTGTAGAAAAAATTTACTTCAATTTTGCAAGGTCTTATATCCTAAGGGTTTTCTATGCACAATTCTCCAAATGCTTTTCATTTGCAGAAATAGTTATTTCTCATTTGTCCATTTCTGTAAGTTCCAAGTGGCTACTTTTAAGGGGCTGCCAAATGTGCTTGGATGATTTTCAAGAGGTACACTTCTGGATCTATATTCTCCATATATCATACTTCCAATATTCAGAAGCACGGATCCCCATGAGGTCTTTTGACATGTTTTCAAATTCAAAACCAAATGTGTTTACCATTATTTGACATGGTGATTTGCAGAATTGTTTTGAATAGGCAACTTGGGTGATTAAAATCTTTTCACTAGTTTTGTTTCACCAGGTGTCATTTTGCAGCATGGAATAATGATAGCCATAGAATGTGTGTTCCCAAAGCCATGTCCCGATTATTTAATCTTGTCAGTTTTTAAGGCTAGCCCCAGAGGCCAGTTTTCATTAATGTGATCATTTTGCAGAGGAATAAAAGTTGAATGATTTTGATAGTTAACTCAACACTTTATGGTCCGGCTTCATTAGAATCTATGTTTGGGGTATTGGAAGGTGAAAATAATTTAAAGGTGATGGTATTCAATTTTAGAGCTTAGGAATACAATTTTATTATTTATGCAAGTTGCTTGTTCTTTTACAAAATGGATTTGATAATTATTCTCAAAATCTTTCAAGCAAATGCACTTGCAAGTGTCGAATAAGATTTAATGATCTTTTCCATTTTTTCTCCTGCCTACACCAAATTGGGAGCCGATGAACAAGTGTGTGAGGATATGGGTAAATCCTTTTAGCCATTTCGACAACTATATTCTAGGGTGCTCTAATTTATTGAATGCAACAAATGCAAAATGAGGCTAGGAAGAATGGCACATTCCATGTCATATTCCACAACATGTGTACTCTCTTTATTGTGTGCAAAATGGAAAAGAGGATATCTTGTCATGTAGTGGAGGAGGAAGATAGCATTAAGATATTTAAAGAAATGCAATTGGCTGGAGTAAATTCCATGATATAAACTGTGCCAGGTAATGACATATAAAGCTTTCCAAATAACTGCAATCATCAAATGTAAAAGAACCCTGTGTAGGAGATTGGGAAGCAGAGATAAGGAGAATAATTTAAAAGGTTTTAAAACCAAAAAAGAAGGGGGATGCATTATGGAATGAAGACCCAACACATTGAAGCTAATGCCATTGACAGGCGTCAAGCAGAAGATGCCTTGCATGAGAATAATCAAAGCACTTTGGTAGTGAACAGAAGTTTAATATCATGATTTTCTACAGCAATGTTCCTTCATTGACATCATTTTTAAAAGATTGGTAGGGGAAGAAACCACTGTGGGAGTGTTTGGAGCCTCGCATGTAGTTATCTGGTGTTTAGTTCTTCCTATACACTAATGACGGTCTACTTTCCAATTCTTGAGTATAATATCAATCACTAGTGAATTTTTAATTTCAAACTGATGATATTCTTTCGAGTTTGGAGGAGTAAGGTGTTCAAAAATTATATCCTAAAGGACCCAACATCGATTTTAAACAAAAGTTGAAGACAATAAATAGGGAATTGTTGCTTCAATTTTTGGAGTTTGCTGATGTATCAGTTGAGAGGCCATCTCAATATGCATGTAGAATGGAGGAGAGGGTTGTGTAAATGCTGGAGAAAAGATAGAGTTTCAAAAAAATTAAAAATTTTCAAGCAAATAACAATTTGCATGTGTTAAACCAATTTCAATGTACTGCGCTGGAGTCCAAAGGAATGGTTGCGCAAGAGAATGTTAGAAGGTAATTTAGAATCATTTTCAAATGCCAATAATTTGGAAAATTAAATCAAAGGAGTATCAACTCTAATTGGTAGGAGGCTTGCACAGGGAATGGTCTAGTTTATTTGCATGGTTTTGTTTTAAAACAATTTCATTGGCAAGAAAGGGGAACTTGCGCTAATTTCAAACTACTACACTGGACTCAAAAGAAGAGACAAAGCATTTGAACTGAAAAAAAAATGTGGAGAAGCCCTGCGCACAATGCATAATGTGGAAGCATAGACTATGCACTAAAAAACAAGGGAAGCAGGTCAAGAGGCCATGCAGCTAAGGAACCAAGAAGTCACCTTGGTCTGTGCAGTATGGGTAATCATAGACAAAGAATATAAATTCCCTTAAGGAATGAGATGCCCTATGTAGCATGGAGGAGTTCCCACGAGTGGGATAGAAAATGTTAAGATTTCCAAGCAAATACAAAGTCCAGAAATAAATAGAAGGCCACACACTAGAATAAGGAGACTATGCAAGCTTAAAACATACAAACACAATGCCAGAGGAACATTGCGCAGCAATTTGTGAAGAGGAATTAAAAAACACTTGAAATGAATTGGAAATGCATTGCCCATGAAATGAAGCAAGGCAAGTGTAAATCAAATGAGAAGGCTACACATTAAAATGTGGAAGCTGTTTAGTAAGGAGCCTCTTGTGTGTGGAGTCAGAAGACTGGACAGAGGTGTAAGCACAGTGCGAGCTTTATCCCACATGCATTATGTGATGGTAGTATTTAGTATTTATAAATGCCAGTGCATATAATGTAAAATAAAAAAAGAGAAAGAGCTCTTGAAGACTGTGAATGCTAGAGGGCTTAGTGCATGGTGGGGCCCACATTATTTTGAGATAAAAAACATAAAATGCTTTAAAAACTCAGAACCTTTAATCCCACATTCATCATGAAAGGGAATTTCATAGTGTTTATAACCAAAACAACTCAATATGTAATATGAGGAGAAAGAGGAGGCTATGGGCACACACACAGGAGTTGAAGACTCTCCTCAAAAACCATGCCTAGAGGAAGAACACCCATTTTTTGTTGGGACCCACAGGAGTGACATGGCATATGAGTTGGCTTAAGAGGCTGCATGTTTCAGTGCGAATCTCAAGGCAACCAGAATCAACGGATGGCTTAATGGCTTAATGAGAAAGTTGCAAGGAAGATAAGGATAAGCCATTAAGCCATTGGTCAACATGGTACAAATGAAAAGTGGCACCTAGTGGACCAATCAGCCAATTAGAGGATTCCATGTGGCGCAGAGTAGGCACCAAGTGGTAGAATTCTAGTACAGTTCAGAGGCACCAATCAGAGATTGACATGTGACACGAAGGGGACTTGCAGACCAATTAGAGGGTGAGACTTGGCGCATTCTGGTGAGATATGCACATTTGAAATAATTTTTTAATTTGAATTTATTTCAACAAATGGGTTAACAAGTGTGCAAGTTTTTAAAAAATTACTTGGGTTGACTTAATGGCTTAGAGGGAAGATGCTCACCATCTAACCTTTAAGAAATTAAGCCTAAGAGACAAGTGTTGCAAGATGGTGCATTCTCAGGAAATAAGGGATTAAATTGAAATATTTAATTAAATTCATCACAAAAGGAAAAAGGATTAAAATGTGAGCAAGTTCAGAAAGATCTAGGGGCTGACTTAATGGCTTAAAGGGAAGATGCTCACCATCTAACCTTTAAGCCATTAATTTTAAGTGACAATTTTCACAATGAGATGAAATCTGGGAAAAAGAAAATATTAAAGGTAAATTTCATCCCATTTCAATAGTCCAACTACTGAAAAGTATTTAAATTCAAATTGAAAGTATTTCAAACTTTTAAAATAAATTTGCACAGGAAGGCAAAGTTGGATTAATGTTTTAGAGGGCAAATTTGATCCAAAGTATAGACTATCATATCTTACCGAAAAGGTCTTGGAATGGAGATCATGATTTTATAGATTATTTGAGGGAAAATGAAATCATACTTAAGCAGTTATAGTTTGAGGAGTTGCATATATTTTTAGAAGCAGACAACTGTCAGTGAAGTAGATGGTTTTTCAATTTCTCCTATATCTAGTTTTTCTTTTGATTGTATCAAGGATGTTGAAAATTATGTTGTTGGGCAGTATTCAGGATATGGATTCTTATTTTCTGTGTCACTTTGTCTTGTAAATATGTAGAATTAGATGATTTTTCAATAAAAAAACAATGGAATCCCTATGCAATATTCATTGATGTGTTTGTATGTATGGTTTCAATTCTTGTGTGTTAATCTGTAAGGAATTTTAATGCACCAATTACAAGGTAGCTGTGAGTTCATCTTTGAGTTTCATTCAAGGAGAGATTAATTCTTGGAGGTATAATCTGAGAGTTCAAAATCTGCATATGAATTTGTTGTCCAGGTATTGGATTGAGAAGAGTGATTTGTAAGGCATTTCAATTGGTTTTTGTGTGTTTGGAGTTGGAGGTTTTTTTGGAGTTTTGTATTTATTTGAATTTGTTTCCCAATAGATAAGGCATTGGTCCTTGCTTGTCTTTCAATTTTCATCATCAACCATTTAAAATCAAACCATTTTCCCTTTCCTTTTGAAGAGTATAAATGTATACAAGTTGCATTGAATAGTGCAAATATGTTTGGTGATTCCTTATAGAAGTGAATCTAATAGGTTAGCCTTCCTGAGCCTCTGGGTTTGAAGATAAGAAAGGTGAATATCCTTTTTGTTACCTTGACCATTTCCCTGGTTCTTTGTAGATCATATAGGTGGGATCCTGTATAAGACTGGTTGAGTCGAACTCCCATGTTTTATAAGTCTGGGAACTATCCATGGTCACATCTGCATAATGAGGTTTACCTAGTAAGTCATTGTGTATGCATATTTTATCATGTTTTAGGTGCACCCACCTAAGTGTGTGTAACTCGAAGCAGAAGGAGGATCAAATCCTCATCAATTAGTGTTTTTACTAGATGGAATAAGAATTTGGGAGTCATAGGGTCAAGCATTGATGCTTATACAGATTCCGCAAGAAAAAGCACTAATAGGTTCATTTAGGTCATTGCATTTCATCATATAGTTAAGTAAATAATTAATAATTATCATTAGAGGGGAATTATCTGCAAGTGCATTTCAGTTTGCATTTATGTTCATTCATATAAGTTCGGTACATTTCACTTTTTCATATCAATATCATTTCATTAATAATTACATCATTTTTAAGGATATAATTAATCATTACGTAAGTTACATATTAGGTGGATTACATTAATCATTACCATTAAAGATATTTAGCTTTATTAACATTTAGTTGCATTCCATTTTTATATAGGTACATTTCAAGTACATATTAAAATCATAACATTATTCATTAAATCAATTGTATATTATTAATCGTTACTTAAGTTGTATAATCAGTTAGATTACATTCATTATCTATTAGACATTTAAGTGTGTCTCATAATATTTAATGTACATTTAATTAACATCAATGCAATTATTCATATTATTATCATATCATTACATGTACATAAAAAATAACATTTTCATATAAAAAACATCAAATCATTGCATCCATAAAGTCATATCATCATATAAGCATTAACCATATAATTAAGCGATTCATTACTACATACATACATCCTACATAGGAAAATACAAAAACATGCATATAGGGAACCATATAGAATTGAATTCATCTACATCATGTATATAAAATATTAAAATCATAAACTCTAGTATATAATGACATATAAAGGAGAAACATCATAAGTATCACAGAGGGTGAGAGTGTCCATATAAATTACATTATGAACCAAATGTCCAAATACATCATCAAAGGTCCCTCAAATTTACAAAAAAATGTCTATATTAAAGCTCCAAGTATGAATCAATGTAAATCATAAAAGTATAAATCATGTTTGATATCCAAAGAATCAAATTTCCACATCTGATAGCAAGGTGAAATCTAACTCTATCCATCCCCTATATCTCTATCTACACCTGCAACTCAAGAGGGACCACAACTAATGCTGGCACCTGATGGATATGTGTCAATACATTGAATAATGGAGAGGAGGGTGAATCAATAATTCCCACATAACTTTACAAAAATTTCTCTCTGTCAGATAATGCTTAAACAGTTACAACTTAAAATATATCGATTTAGCACACTAGACATCCATAATAAATATATACATGAAATGCATAGGAAAACTGAAATAGAGAACACAAGATTTTATGTCGAAACCCAAAGATGGGTAAAACCACTAAGAAACTAATTCTCATTAAATATAAAATAACTTGTTAATTTGACACAAAAATGTAGTTTGATACAAAGGCTCACTACCAAAAATTCTCACTACAAAAAGGACCATTTTCCAATACAAAAGGGCTCACTACCAATAAACAAGGTCTCTCTACTGATACAAGTTCTCATTGCCGATACAAGGTCTCATTGCTAGAAGATATGAGAAGGAATAAAATACACCTCTAAGATCTAAGGACTTCTTTGCACAAAAATTAATCTCCTTCACATGAATTCATATTCACTTTGCATATACTTCACACTTTTATATTTCACATACATGCATACACACACAAGATATATAAAAGGTTCTTCTTTATTTATACCAATATCCCATCCTACATATGTCAGCTATATATAAAGTGTGTGATATTACTAATGAAACACATATTATATTTACAGTTGATTCATAACATCTTTCCTATATTTAGGACATACATAAGAGAACATAACTCGCTAGAGTGTGATCCACAAATAGGGTAGACTTTAGGATTTACAATACATGTTTAATTTATTAAAGTCATCTGAATGCAAAAACAAAGACCAAAAAAATGATACACAAAATAGAAATTACCACCTATAGGATTAAAACTTGAGTGTGCTTGTGGCTGATACATGAATCCATTTTGATGGACTAGAAAACCTGAGATTTCTTCTATCTGAACCTCCCTTATGCATAATTGAAAAATCCTGGTACAAAATTGATAGCAAATTAGACATGCCAAAAACCAACCAAATCACCCATGCTGTCAATAAAAGGTTTTGACTTTAATGAAAATTAATGCCAACACTTCCTCACATATTCTAACAATCTCACCCTTTGGCATTGATGAAAAAAATTTGAAAACAAAAAGAGGAAAAAATTATTTTCCAAAAATCCAAAAACACTCCCCCTAGGTAGATGATATGTTGTGTTTTCTCCTTACAAAAAAATCTTTCCCTTTTTTCCACAATAAAAAAGGAGAAACAGAAATAAAGTAAACATATCTATAGTAAAATGATACTTTTGACTAAAAATCCCTTTCTATACTTCTCCTTCAAGACATAAAACTCTTTCTCCCATTCAACAATCATTACCTCCATTTTGGCACTAAAGTTCTCACATAATACCATCTTTTCAAAAGAACATGTTAAATCAGAAGTAGGAAATATCTTCTCAGAGTCTTCAACATCATTTATGACACTAAGAATATGCTCCATCTTAACTTCCAAGATCTCCTTCACAAGAGAAAAGGTCTTGATTAGGTCATCCCTCCGCCTTTGCTAAGACAACAACTCAGTCTTTAGTTCTCCTATCCTCATCCTTTTCTTTCCTTATCTGTCTATAAAACTATCATAGGTTTTTCTGAGATCATTAAGTTCAAACTCAGTCTTCTCACACTATCCTCTAAATTTCTTCAAT
Organism: Thuja plicata; assembly: GCA_018584345.1. Classification (NCBI taxonomy): domain Eukaryota; kingdom Viridiplantae; phylum Streptophyta; class Pinopsida; order Cupressales; family Cupressaceae; genus Thuja; species Thuja plicata. The sequence continues at coordinate 1,467,025 of MU224813.1, read as the reverse complement.
AGTAGCAAGCCAAAAAAGACAATACTAGTACTAGACCTATATTATTTTCTCCAAACATGCGTCTATCTTGCCAATAATTAGGGATAATGCCTCTAAAGCATTGCCACCCTTCTTTTCAAGTTTCCTTTCTATATAAAAATACTTAGCACTTAACTATAATAAATTATTCTCAACTAGTACAACCATTTCATCGGGAAGCATGATATATATACTAGATAATATAATCCTTTTTTTAATCAAATATGTTATAAGCAACTTCAGTGCATGGGTTCTATCAAGTTGAGAGAACACAGCCCACAAACCACCATTTCTTTCAAATTCAATGTTATTGAACATAGGATTGACTAGATCATTATACATATATTCCCTTAATACTAGTGAAACCATGGATTTCTCCATTTCCTTCTCACCTTCCATCTCCACTGATTTTTCTTCATTTTTGGCTGCATTCACCTTATTGTCAATAGATTCCTCTTCCCTGTTAGATATTGAAACTATAACAGATTCATTTCCTTTGTTAGTTGTCCTTGTCTTCTTAGGTTCATAAGGTGAACCATCGATGACCATTTCTATATTTTTCTATTCTGAGGAGGAGCCTTCATGAAACTATCTTATAGTTACAACATTAGTAACCACCTGCCTTAAACTATTACCTAGCATCTCTTAAAGAGATAATAAGTATTCCTTGTAGGTATCCGTTTACTTTTCTATCTCTTCTAAGTGCCTATAAATCTATCTTAGGAAAGGATTTTCGGTTCTCCATACAACATTTTATTTGCCACGCAAAGAACCCATGAAGTATAATACCAAACAGATAACTAATGATCCAAAATAGAAAGAATATTTTTTCTCTACTATCATCTTTACATTCGAGAAACAATTGTTTAATAACATTTTGCATAAACCCATATTGGCATTCTCATGAAACATCTTTCATTTCATGTACATACCTATGGCAGACATAGAACCATCATAATTATGGAGTTGGATTTTATAAGACATACCACATATACAACATACCTTATAATAGGATCCTCAATAGAATGAATTTTATATCCATGTTGATCCCTTCTGATTACTGTTAGGGATTCTAGGTCTTAATAATTGATTAAATTCATTGTAGGGACTTATCCTTTACTAGATAACCCAATAATTTCTTTGAATACTTCCTTTATTATGATGCATGGTTTGTCCAACATCAATGGTTCACCCCAAAAATCCTTTAGCATGAATAAGATGAAATCCTTATCATCATATTAAGATAATTCTACCCAAATGTTGAGCCCTATCTCTCTAACCTTATAGATTCCATCTTTTGGTAATCCATACTCTAATTTATTTATTTTTTCCTCATTAAACTATTTTAGCTCTATGTTTTTCCCCTTTTCCTTTTTGTACTATTGTGCATAACTGATTTAGGTGCCATGATTTTCCACAAATTCCTTACGCTGAAGTTCTCTATAACTCTTTTAATGAATATCCTTCATGCTATAGTACCAAATTATGAAAATATTTTAAAGACCTATAAAAATGAAAAATCCCACTCGAATTGATTATTGTTGATGTAATCAATGTGCTTTGCATGTATATCATTCACATGTCATCATTAGTCCATTCTTTTTTCCCTCGGTAACAACCTAGTTGTGACTGATACCACTCTGGATCAAGGGAGGTGTAGGATTTTTATTAATTTATACTACTCCTAAAAAACAACTTTCTACTTAGTTATCGATGGTACACCTTCTCTAGGATCTGGTACCATCAAAACCTCTATAGCACCAGATTCTATTTCTCATTTCCATACTCTATTCTTGATATCCCTAGATTCTACAACATGATTATCACATCCAATATTCATCAACTTTTTCTCCAATTTGCATGATTTAGTATAGTGACCTAGTCTTCCACACTTGAAACACTTCTCATTCTAGTTTACGGATATCAATGATTTATCTCCACATTGACTTGCTTTATGAGAAAAGTTATGACATGCATAACAATTTCAATGAAAAAATATATTCATGATATTATCCTTTTCCTGTTTAGACACTTGAATTTTTCACTCATTCTCCTCATGAATAAATTTATGACATTTATTTCATTGTGTTCATTGAATTCTTCTCATATGAAAATATATTGCCTTGTGGCTAATTTTTTTGCAAATGTAACAACAAGCGTTAAAAGATAAATACCTTTGAGAATTTAGTTGTTTCACTAGTAACATATTTGCAAGTGTGTTCTAATTATTACTTTTTACCTCAAATTTTGCATCTTCCTTAAACATCACTTCTATTCCTTTGTTATTCTGGTCAGATATTTCTTTGGTGAATCCTATACTTTCTTTGCGTTCTTTTCAAAAGTCCATCAACTTATCCAAAATAGTGTTGCTTCCATATGCCTTAGATTTTTCTTCCAACTTTAGTAAATCAAGTTCTAACTTTGCACTCTATTATGTACCCTTTCAGATCATTTCCTTAAAATATTCTTTAGTCAATTTCCATTCCTCTAATGTCTTTTCAAGTTCACATTTTTTGTTTGAGAATTCTCTAATTTGTACCTCACTCTAGATCTAATGGGCTCTTCATTTTAAAATTTCATCATCTATTTTTATCTTTGGGATCATATATACATAATTATTTCTTGATTCTTTTAGTTCTACTAGTTCTTATTCTAGTTCTGCAATTTGGTTCTTTAACTGTTGACTAACTTCTTCATACCTTGCTTTGAACTTCTTAATGTATTCTCTTAGTTTAGCAATACAGGTATTTTCTTCCATCAAGTTTTCCTTTAGTTCTTCATTTTTTTGATTCAGCACCTTCAATATCACTCAACGTTATTTTCCAATATTTTTCAGAGTAGAAAACTTATTCCATCTATTCAACCTTCCAAGATCTCCCTCAAGCAGTTAATCTATATCTATAAGGGGCCAAGCTTTGATACTAATTGTTGAACATGCAGAATAACTAAGAGGGTGGTGAATTAGTTATTCCTACACAACTTTTAAAAAAATTCTCTTAGTCAGTTAATACTTAAAAATTTCAAAAAACATATTTACATTTTTTGGTTTAACACACTAAACATCCATAGTAAATACAAACATAAAATGCACAAGAACACCATAAACAAGAAAACCAGATTTTCTGTGGAAACTAAAAGATTGGTAAAAGAAATGAGTGTTAGAATAAATGAGAAGGGGGTTCAATCAGTTAGAATCAGTGCCCTCACAAAATTATCCTACAGTCCTAAATTCCTCCAGATGTATAACAAAAAAAATTCAATCATATAAAAATTTGCTTGGTGAAAATATAAACTATGATTTCAAAACTTACTGTTAAGTTTTCTACCGAGTATCAGTAAATTAATTTCGTGATTCCTGATCTAGGTTAATAAAGTAAAGTGTAAAGTAAATAACAATCCAAAACTTCATACACATTGAGACATATTTTTAATGTGGAAACCCTGCTAAGGAAAAAACCACCTTTGACCGGTAACCCAAAATATTTTCACTCTCCTGAAGTGAGCTTAATGAGGATCCAACCTTATTAAAGGCTACAATGCACACTGTTAAATGTGATCTTGTTAGAGGATTTAAAACTACCAATTCTATCTTGACTATGCATTCACTATGGGGTAAACTAGAAAACAATTAACATTTTTTGAATGTAATATTAAGGATTCACTATCCCACTCGGTTAAGAGATTTATTTGTAACAATGGTTAAACTAATATTGTAATGATTTGATTCAATTACAACTCAAATTTGTAGATATTTAGATCTATTCTAAGTACATAATACCTTTGATCAATTTTGTTCACTTCAGTTGATATTATTCTTCATCAATGTTCTTCTTGGTTATCCTTTGTTTGCTTGGTGATGTTTAAAGAATTTGCACTTGGTTCTATCTTAAACCATCTTGATCATTCATGCAATAATTTCACATGTATGCTTAAGCATTTGTGTGCATGTGTGTATTTTTTCACAAATGAATCTCTTATCTCTTATATAGACATCATGTACCATTTAATTTGCATCCTTCAAATCTTTCCGCTTAATCTCCATCATTCATTTTCCTTCTTGATTCTTCCTCGGTTGTTGTGTTAAAAACATGTTTCAATCACTGTCATCCGATCTTCCTTGAATTTTCATAACTGTTTGGTCAAATAAAAAAACTTTATCTGTTACCTCAAAATTAACAATTGTTAGCTCAGCATTTATTCAGCCTTGATTTGAATTATTTTCTTGATCAATAGTTGTGTTAGAAATCCCTTGCTCAGTTAATACTACCACTCGGTATACATTATGTTTTACTAGGTGTTGTCTCTCACTTGGTGTATACATAATTCTTTGTTTTTCTGACCACATAAACATTGTTGGTTCCAAATATTCAATGCATAATAAATATTTTCCACCATAATAATACTTAAGTTGACATCAATGCTAACACATTAATTTATAATGTTTATCATCACTTTTGCAACTTGGTTGAATATCAACAAATGACTTTAAACATATAAATAGTTATAGTTCATCAATCTCTCCCTTTGGTATTGATGGCAAAAAAATATGAAATATGCAATATAATATGCCATACAAAAATAAAAAATTTTTCTTCTACAACTGTAACAATTCAGTAGCTCTCCCTAGCTTGAATGTAATATGTGTCACTATAAACAAGATATGAAAATATGCAGGCTCTCCCTATAGTTTTGTCTTTTTAGCTCTTGAATCTCTCTGTAGATTGTATATGTCTCTCCCTTTGTCTTTTCTCCCTTGGATGGATAGATATCTCCCTTTTTATTTCATCTAAAATGTCTCCCTTTGAAAACAATGCCAAAAATAAATATGTAGCTCTTCAGTAGCTAAAATAAAATTTCTCTATGATTCAGTGTAGAATGTAGCTTCTAATGGACTGATATCTCTGTTGTGGTCCAGTTCAGATTTAGCATCAACATTATTTATATTATGATTTCATGTAGGTTGATGCAACCTCCTAATCTTCTTAGTTACCAATAGACAAGGGACAGACCCCCAGTCTACCTCTCAAGTACTCAAATGTATCCTTCTGTAAGGGTTTTGTGAATATGTTTGTAAGATTTCTTTTGATTGCACATATTCCAGTATTACTTGTTTGTCTTGTATTATTTACCTCAGGTAGTGATACTTTAAATATTATTTCTTTGTCTTTGCATGCATCACTTGATTCTTTGAAATATTTATAGCACTTGTGTTATCACAATATATCATCACTGGTACAATGATCTCCTCATTCATTTCTTTCAACAATTTTTTTTATCCATGCTAGAACAATTTGCAGCAAGAGAAACATACTCTTCTTGTGCATTTGAGTGTGATATGCATCCTTGCTTCTTGCTAATCTAAGTAACTAGTGTTTCTCCGATAAAGAATGCTCCACCAGTAATGCTCTTTCTGTCATCTATATTTCTAGCCCAATCAACATATTTATAGAATTTCAATTAAAATTTTCCTTCTCTTTTATACCAAAGTCTATAATCCTCATTATTTTTCAAATATCTAAAAATTCTTTTAACAACTATCATATGTGACTATGTGGGGTTAGCGAAATATCTTGCTACTATTCCAACAATGTGTGCAATGTCTGGTCTTGTGTGTACAACATATATCAATTTACCAATCATAGATCTATACAAGGTTTGGTTTACCTCAATTTTCTTGTCCTCTTTTGTCAATTTGTACCCTGTCACCATAGGTGTTCCGACTAGTTTAGATTCCCCCATTCTAAAAGTCATCAGTACTTCCTTGATGTATTTTGATTGAGTAATGTATATTTCTTCATTTTGTTGTAAAACTTGCAATCCTACAAAAAATTTAATCTGACCAAACATAAACATCTCAAATTCTTTCCTCATTTCATCAGAAAATGAAGTGCATAAGTTATCATTACCTCCAAATATTATATCATCAACAAATATCTCAGCAATAAGTGTCTTATCTTCATTTCCACTTTTCAAATACAAATTGTTTTTGTCACTAGTTCTAATAAATCCAATACCTATTAGAAAAGAATGCATTCTTTCATACCATCCTATTGGTGCTTTCTTTAGTCCATATAAAGCTTTATGTAACTTACATACCATGTGTGTCTGGTCAGGATCAACAAATCCCTCTAGTTGTTCAATGTATACCTCATCTTCTAGTATTCTAGTTGAGAATGAAAATATCACATCCATCTGATATACCTTGAATCCTTTATATGTAGTGTATGCAAGTAGTATCCTTATCCTTTCTCCATAGTCAATTCCTTCTTCTTGTGCATACCCTTTACAAACTAATCTTGATTTATTTTTGATACATTGCCATCTTCATTCTATTTGTTTCTGAAAATCCATTTGGTGCTAATGATATTTTTGTCTTTTAGTATCTCTCCTAATGCCCATGCCTTATTTTTATGTATCTTTTCAATCTCCTCAGACATAGAATTAAACCATTCTTCATTTTCTAATGCATCTTTAATATTCTTAGGTTCAATTTCACAAATCAAACAAGTATCATCTTGTTGGCTAATAGATTTGTTCTCTTTATACTTTGATATTTATCTTTTAACTCTATGCCTTTGAAAACAAATCATTTGCACAACAGTTGGGTAAGCATTCACTTTGCTTCCCTCTGAATTTTACAAAAGGTACAACTCCCTTCTAAAGATATTCAATGAATGGATAGTGCAATCTAACATATAAGGTTTTAACTGAAAAGCAGTAAAAGATATCTCAACTGTTCTTGGACAGATGAGGTAGAGCAAAAGAAACTTGCAAAACTAAGAAATGAAACAGAAAACTACCTTGCAGAAGAAAAATAAACTAAGCGACTGACCAGAGAAATTCAGAATAACTAAATGTTCATTTACAGAAAAAAAAACTATAACTTCAGAGAACTACAATAAATGACTGAAACGGAATCACACATGCACAAGATCGATATATAACTCTCTCAAAGTAGAACATATATATATTTCACCATCTGATTCAAAGATCAAAATAATTTCATGCACGAGTATTCAGGTAAGACTGGCTCAAAGTCCAGTTATCATCAGTCATTCAAACTACTGCAAAAATAGAAAAGAACTTACGCTACTATTTCTTAAAATTCTATCTTTCCCTCTATTCTAATTTATTCTAACCCCTTGCAATGTCTTAAGCTCCAGCTTAAATAGTTTAAACGGTCTGAGAAAGCCTCTCGAAAAACCTGGCTTCTCGGACACAAACAAAGCAAGAAACAGTTAACAGTTACAACCAAGTTTCCAAAAAAGATTTAAAGCAGGGTAAATTAAGTAAACAAACTGAATCTTATTCAGTTTTCCTGTGCATCTGCTGATGTGGCTACCTTTACCATCTTCCATGACCAGAAGACACAGAGTAGCTCCTGAGTAGGTGGGGCATGCAATTTCTTCAACGTGGTCAACTTGGCATGCGTTGCGTTTTTCTCCCACCGCATTTTCTGGATTTTCTCCGCCTGCTTCGGCAATTGCCCCCGGTTTAAGATTAGCATGGCTTCTATGTTGGCGGTCCTAGTGAGGTCGTGAAACATTGGGGCTTCACTCTCCTTGAAAGCGTTCATTTCATCCATGAAGGACTTAACCAATGCATCGACTCGCTGATCCCCGTCTTCCAGTTGTAGAATTCCTGAGGGATTTACTATTTTGATATCCTTCAGGGTGTCAGAATGAATCTCCTTCACTACTTTTTCCATGATCCGCATCTAAGAAATGGCTATTTCGAACAATGTGTTCTTCCATCTGAAGTTCTTCTTTAGGATGAAAAGCATACACGGGTCGACCAACTTCATGGGGTTCTCAGTCAGAAATTGTTTCACTCCATAGTCTTTGATTTCTTGCACTCTATTCACAATCTGTGTGCAATTTCCTGCCTCACTTTCCCAGATTGGGATCAAAGTCTAGATCTCCCCCAGGAGTACTTTTCCATCTACACGGGTGCTCACGAACTCTCTTATGAAAGTACTTCCTTCCGCTATGATGCCATCTGTCCATGGCTTCATTACCTCTATCCAGGTCCTCCCCTGCTGCACCTGTTTGACCAGCTTCTGACTTTCTGTCAAATTGGGGTCGAATCCCTGATGAGCCTGTGCTAGAGGTATCGCACCATTCTCAGCCAATGAAGAGAGAAATTCCACCATGGTTGAAACTATCTGCTTCAACTCCCGCTTCTCTCTGCCATCTTTCTGCGACTGTCCGAGCATATGATCAGCGGAGAATTTGAAAATGTGATCGCGGGAGTCTCTATTCAGCACCCCCAACTCCATCTTTGTTATCTCATAATCCTCAGGCTCAGGATCTTGTGCCTCTCCCGTAGGCCTCACTGTGGTGATTTCGGTAGTAACTTTCCCTGTAGAAGGGTCCGTTATTAACCTCGCGTCGCTCTTCATCTTTTTAGCTTTTGGAGTGCGAGCCGCATATCTCATAACAATTTCTTTAACTGGCATGGACAGAGGCTTGAAGCTTTTCCTCTGGTTAACCGGTTCAGTGAGCCACGGTGGGATTGCGCTAGGCACCATTCGGTTATCGGGGGTCTTTACAGGTGTATCTGTAGCCTGAGATAGGTCTTGGCAGTGTGTGAGACCTTCCTGAATCTTCCCTTTGTGGTCAGGGGTGAATGAGAGATCCTCATCATTGAGGTCACCGATGTCATCCAGATAATTAGGTTCTTCTGAGGCCATCTAGTTCTTCTTCTCAGACCTTGTCCTTGGTCTTGACCTTGGCGCGGTTGGGTGTTTCACCGAGGCTGTCTTCTCCTTCAATAGTATTTTTTCACCTGCATTCGATAACAAAGGAGAGCTATTATCAAGAGCTTGTTTTACATTCTTAATAGGCAACCCAGTAATATGGCTTGTATCTGTAAGGAGTTGAACTCCTTTCTTCCTTGCCACGATCCAGTTTTCTGTTTCCTCAAAAATGTTGCGGGCCCAGAATCTGATATCACTAGATTCCTTTCTACTCCAATCGATGATCGGGACAGCATCTTCTTCAAAAAAGGTGGCGGATGGACGGGGAACCTCTGAACCATCATCTTCCATATTTCTGATATCAAACTTCAACTGCAGTAGCCTAATCTGAGATACTGTAAGCCTGGTTCGATCTTGTTCCCAAATCATTTTCTCATCGCCGAGATTTTCCCACAGATCCTCAAGATGGTAGCTTGGAGAAGGGCATTTTCCTAATCCCAGGGTCTACCTGGAAAAACGTTTTCTATCAAATCCTATCCTTGGTTCATAGAAAGGCATGTGGAAGTTTAGTAAATTACTTCCCACAAAAGATGCATCCAACATGCTGTTACAGATTAGGTGGCCTAATTTCACTGGGAACAAAGAGTTCCACTTGTCTTCCGGGAGAGAAGTTTTAATAACAATGAACAGTTGTCTGCAAACTTCTGCAAGAATAAAATAGTCGAAAGCGTA
>MU224813.1:1412056-1457222 GCA_018584345.1 Thuja plicata | reverse complement strand
ACAAAATGATACATCCACTCATCAAAGAACAAGGCCTGTTCTGAACCTTTTAATCGGTGAAGGAGAACAACCAAATCATGTACCAGGGGGTTCATGTGATCCTTAGTGAGGATTTGGGCAACCGTGACGCTCCTTTATAGTTGGTCTTCGTCCATCTTCTCGCTATGTGGCTCCTATTTTTATCAAAATTTTCCCTGAATTGGGCTAGAGACTGGGTAGGCGTAAAGTTAACAAGACCTTCATCTGGTATTTTAAAAACTACTAAAATGGTCTCGCGGTTCACAGGTATTAGGGTTTGACCATCCGTGTTTAAAATACTCTTCAACTTTACATCATATCTGTTGATACATTCTTGCACTAATTCTGGACAAACGGCGGCCGGTGGGAATGCAGCCGCTTCTAATAACCCACTGGCTAAGACTTCTACAATGAACTCCTCGTCAACACGAGTTGAGAGTTTTGAAGGTATGGTATTGACTGAAACCCCTAACAAATCCGTCTCTGTTATGACCGGGGCCCTAAATTCAAGATTCTTCACGTTGCCAAAGAAATGCATGACAGACTTCATATTTGCCTAAGAATATGAAATTCTACCAGCTCATTTCTTGAACTATTGAATTTTAAGGAATAACCAGAAATGAGAGGTAGAGCTTGAAAAAGCTACCTGTATGATTTGAACTTCGACCAGACCACCTTTTCAGCGCCAAGACCCCGCAATGTACAATAGGGAAAAATGACTTACCCAGATTCTATTTTTAGTTGCCATTTGAAGCGTGAAATATACTCCGTTATGCGAGTATTAATAGGGTTTTCGATACCAAGTGGCGAGAAGCAATAAATGCTTTCAAATCAAATTAACTCTTCGGGATCTGCCACCTTTTTTGATCATCATTATTCAATCTCAAACCAAATATTTCCCACCCGTGCAAGTGATTGCCTCGGTTTCCGCACACTGACCCATCCAATGAAATCATGCCATGTCAACCGGCGTGTCTTGTCAGGTCATCACATCATTATTGATCCCGCCAACAGTCCGTTTGAACTACTTTGAACTACTTTGAACCGGAGTTCAAAGGGGTTCAGAGAGGTTCACCCTCTCTCAAGAGGAAAAATGCCGCGCACTTTCCTGCATAACACATTGTTAGTAAAAAAAAGACTTAGGCTAGTATTAAACTCCTTTGAACTACTTCGAACCAGAGTTCGAAGAGGTTCAAAGTGATTCAAAAGACTTCAAAGGATATGTTATCGGTTTAAAATAGACTGAACTGATACCAAGGACGTCGAAAGCTTAGATTTTACAAACTCAAATGTGCAAAGGCTCTTGGAAGAACCAACAAGGTGGAAAAATGAACGGTGTGAAGGTTTGACCATTGTAGACACACAAACTTGGAAAGTTCAAATAAAGGCGATTCTTACTCATCCAACATCGGCTCTGACAGGGGACTACAAATTTCCCAATTTGTAGAGAACTTCAGAAAATTGGTTCCGCAGACCAAACCAAACAAAAGGAAAGGAAAAGAAAAGAGGGACACAACCAAAACTGAAAACACAAGGAACTAACTACTATGTACAAAGGGGACGAACCCAGACACCTACAGCTTGCACAGTTTCAGATCCTGCCCATTATAGGTAAAGGGAAGATTAACACCATCTAGATATGACAACTTAAAGGTGTTCAAACCCAAAGCCTCCGAGATGATGAACGGACCTTTCCACAGGTATTCAAACTTCCCGTGCGATCCTTTTGATGCTCTTCTCTTGTCCCATAACAGAACTTCATCTCCCTCCATAAAACCGCGAGGTCTAGCTCGCATGTCAAAGATTTGTTTCACCTTCATCTGATGTTCAGTAATATGATCTACCATATTCTCTCTGTCCTCCTCCAACTTTCTTAGGTGCATTACACGCCTCTCCAGGGGATCTTTGAAATATTCATCTTCAATAACTGCTTGGAGCTTCGCAGAGGATAGCTTGAGGGGCAATGAAACATGAGCTCCAATCTCGTACACCAATTCAAAGGGTGAGATGCCAATGGCTCATTTTAGAGTGATCCGATCTGCCCATAGTGCCTCATGGAGCTTCTTGTGCCATTCTCGAGGGTTATCATCCATCAATTTTTTCATTATGACTATCAGGTTTTTATTGCTAGATTCTGCTTGGCCATTTCCCTGCGGGAAATAATCTGATGAATGCACCAATGCCACGCCATGCTCATAGAAAAAGGTTGATATTTCTTCTGAGGAAAAATACATAGCATTATCTGCTACGATTTTGACTGGCACTCCGAATCTTATGAAAATAAAATTTAGCAAAAATTCACACACCACCTGAGAGTTGGCCTTCTTCGTAGGTATTGCCTCTACCCACTTTGTAAAGTAATCAGTGGCTATTAGAATATAAATATCCCTAGCACTTGATGGTGGATTCAATGGCCCAATAAAATCGATTCCCCATTGCCTAAATGGTTCTTCCACAATAACCGGCTTGAGGGGTAACGCTGCCAGATAGGGTCTCCCAGCGAACAATTGACATTTATCACAGTTTTTGACATACTGGTAAGCATCCTTAAACATCCCTGGCCAATAGAACCTATTTTAGAGAATCTTGTAAGCCGTCATAGTTGAGGAATAGTGTCCCCTGCATGCTTCATCATGGAACGCTCGTAGCAATTCCTTCCGTTGCTCTTCGTCAATGCACCTGAGGAAAGTTCCATCAACTCCTCTTTTGAACAAAGTTCCCTGAGAAATCACATATTTATTTGCTTTCAATCTCAGGTTGCGCCTTTCCTTTTGATTCAAATGATCTGGGCATTCACCATATGTAAGGAAATAGGTAATTTCTGAGAACCAAGGGTCAACTGAGCCGACCAATAAGGCCATCGGGACTTCATCAATTTTTTCACACATCTCCCTATTCTCTGCGATTAATTTACATAAACCTTTTCCTCTCACCAAATTTGTAGGTTTGATTGTCAAGTCATACTCTTGAATCTTTGCGATCCATACAGCTCTGTTATTCATGCCAATCTCTTTCTGAATCAGAATGCTCTTCACAGCAGTTTCTGGCACATATACTGTACTATGCGAGTGAAGGATATAATACCAGAAATGCTTTACTGCCTTTACCACCGCATAAGCATGTTTTTCTATCTGGGAGTATTTAAGCTCGTGTTTCTTTAGGGGCACGCTCATAAAGGCTATGGGTGCTTCTTGCCCTTCTTTGTCCTTCTGAGTGAGTATGTTGGAGTGGGTATGCTGAGAAGTGTAACAGTACATGATGAAATCCTTTCTAAAATTGGGACTTCTCAGTGCTGGTGCCTGAGATATGGCATTTTTAATATCTTCAAACGCCTTCTTTCCATCAACATTCCATTTAAAAGGGATTTTCTCGCTCATTACCTTGATCATATGCCTTGTTATTTCAGAGAATTCAGGAATAAAGGCTCGCAAAAAATTTATTTTCCCGAAGAAGGACTTCAGACCAATTCTGCTAGTGGGCAGGCTAAGTTTCTGAATTGCTTTAACTCGTTCAGGATCTATTTTAATGCCCTCCTTTGACACTATATGACCGATTAATTTCCCTTCCTCTACAAATAATATAGACTTTTTGGGGTTCAAAGAGATACCATGATTCCTGCAACGCTGCAAAACTTGTTCAAGATCCTTCAAATGTTGATTTCTCTTCTTTGAGAATACAGTAAGATCATCCAGATAGATCACTATGATTTTTTTTGAGATCCTCGAAGGAAGAGTTCATTGCCCTTTGGAAGGTTGCGCCTGCATTTATTAATCTGAAGGGCATCCGGTTGTAGGAATAAGTACCCCATGGCGTAATAAAGGTTATCTTGTGTTGGTCGGCCTTTGCTACCCCTATTTGGTTGTAACCCGAATAGCCATCTAACATTGACATGACTTCAGAACCAAAAATTGCCTGCAAGACATGCTCCATGACAGGTAAGGCATAATTATCTTTCAAACTCGCTTGATTCAGATTACGAAAATTGACACAAATTTGGACTTCACCATTTTTTTTTCTTACTGGTACTATGTTTGCTATCCACGTTGAATGGTGAATAGGGTAGATGATTCGGGCCTGTAACATCTTTTTAACCTCCCTCAGTATGGCTTCTGACACCTTAGGGTTATAGTTCCTCAACTTCTGGCGGAAAGGGATAACTCCAGGCTTCAAAGAAATCTGGTGCTCGAACTGACCATCTCTGAAAACTTTCAAATCTCCATAATCCCAGGAGAAAACATCTTTGTATTCTTTCAACAACCTCTTCAAGTCTTCCTTCTCAGATTCAGTATAGCTTTGACCAATGGAGATCCACCTAGGAGAATCTTGATCACCTATATCAATCTTTTCATATTCCTTTGGATTTGGAACATGTGAGACTTTCTCTTTCACTGTGCTATCATCTCTTCTTCTGAATAGATGCTCCAGAGAAACTAGGCCCTTAGGGATTTTATTTCCTTTAAGTTGAATCACCCCTACATTATCATCCTCATCTTGATAAACTTCGGTACATTCACTGTTTGATCCTTCAAAATATATGTTGGCAAATTCGGTGGCACACTCAAGAAATTCTTTAAGTTGAGTATCATCATCGAAAACTTGCCAGCTCTGAACATTGTCTGGTACCCTCGGTTTGTATATCATTTCAATCTGGTATTTTTGAGTTTTGAAATCTGGATGTGGCAAGAGCAAGGAGGCTGATACAGCCAAAGAATCTGCTCTGGTATTCTGACTCCTAGGTATATACTCAATTGAAAAAGCATCAAAAGATTCTATGTCATCCCAGACTAGGTTTTTGTAATGCTTTAATTTCTCATTCTTTACGGAAAACTGCCCCCGCACCTGTTTCACAATCAATTCAGCGTCCCCTTTCACAATTAGCTTCTTAATCTTTCTCAACCTACACTCCTCCAGGCCTAACAACAAGGCTTCATATTCAGCGGTGTTGTTAGTGTTTTTGAAATCCAATTTGAAAGAGAAAGGAATACAATCTTCTTTTGGGGGGAAAAGGACCACTCCGACACCTGAGCCTGAGTTAGAGAAACTTCCATCGAATTCCATTTTCCAAATATCTTCTTCTTTCTCAGGTTTAATTTGAACATCTTTATCTGGAGCAGATAGGATAACATAGTTTCTGAAATTACACTCTTCATACAGGATTTGGGCTCTGGGTTCAGCTGAAGGCATCACGGTATATTTATTCTTAGGTTCAAGTTCTAGCTTTACTTTCTTCTTGCCTACGGGAATTGTGGCTTTGGACCAATCCATTTTTATATCCCCGCCTAAGTCTTTACAGAAGGTTCTACTGAGTAACATCCCATAACTAGCTGGGATATCAGCTACTAAGATGGTGAGCTTTAGCCGCTTGTCAGGGTGTGCAGCTAGGACAGCCTGGAAATCTTTGATTTGACCCTTTAATGGCACTTCTTTACCGTCCATAGAGTAACAATGGCCGAAGGTTTTGGTTAAGGGTAATTCCAAGGCTTTAGCTATGGGGGCCAGAATTATGTTGTCGGAAGCACCAGAATCGATAATACAATTACTCAATTTTTGACCATTCAATAGGAGAGAAACATAGAATGGATTTGGCTTTTCTTCTTGGTATTCAGTTTCTACAGAATTAGTAGACTGGCACCCTTCTAGAGTTTGGGGATTATCTTGGGGTTGGAAAACAAAAGTTTCTTGAGTAGTGGAGGTCTCACCTATAAAGGATTTATCTGCTTGAGGACCTGTGTAATTTTCCCCTTTAACATATTTTACTAACTTATCTAGCTCTCCAGGGTTCATCTTCAAGAAATCAAGAGAAGAGATAGAAACTGTGGAAGACTTACAGAACTTGACAAAATCAAAAGGAGATGAAGGGGTAATTGTATTTCTGGGAAGAATTTTTACCTCTGGGCCTCTTGAACTTGTGCGCGTTTCTTCACCAGCAGGCTCCTTTCTTTTTGTGTCTGCACTCGTAGAAGCTGCACCCGGAAAAAACTTCTGAGTTCGTTGGTTTCTTGTTAAGATAGCGCATGTTGGATCCTATAGGGTGGCCAATACACTTCCCCCTTGCTCTGCCCCAGGTACATATTCTGAGTAGAAAGAACCTGACGACCCCACGTCTGGAGAATCTTTTCCTTCATGAAATTGTTCGTTATTCATCTCATCTCTGGCTGCATTGAGTTGTAAATATCTTATCCATTCGGTACACGTATCCCCATCATGATCAGTGGTTAAATGGAATGAGCACATAGTTTCTTTGGGAGGAGGCTCTATTAGCAACCTCGGTTGCGGGCCAGGTAGAGCTTTAGTCTGCTGTTGGGGAAATTGTCTTCGATTTACATCCTGATAAGGGGGTTGATAAGAATTCGTTCTGTTCTACTACCTTTTGAGCATGGCTATGTCATTCATAAGCCTTTGTATCATTGGATCTGTGTTTGCAGCTCCCGAAGAACTGCTCGGAGTTTGTGCTTCTCTCTTCCACTTGCCAGCGGTTATGAGAGTGTCTTCAAGCTCAATCGCTCTAGTTTGTGCATCTTCAAAATTTGGAACTCTGTCTTTCAACAAGTGGAAGCTTACATCCAGTGGGACCACATTGAGGAAGTAAATCTTTTTGTTATCATCACTTGGGGCAGCGGTCACGGGAATTCTTTGTAGAATTCTATTGAATTTAGCCACGAATTCTCTCATCGGTTCGTGTATCTCCTTCTTTAGCTGACTAAGTTGTATCAATAGAGAGACTTCGTTGTCAGGAGTTTTGAACCTTCTTTCAAAAGCCCGCTTCATGGTGTCCCAATTCATGATAGATCCATTCGGCAAGTGACTGAACCAATCGGCAGCAGCATCTATAAGGGTTCTGACAAAAAGTCTCACCACCACGTCTTCGGTAGATACACTCATGATCCCACAAGTGGTTTGGAAGGCATTGAGATGATCATCTGAAGAGACCTTATTGTCCCCGCTGAACTTAGGCAAAATTTGATTGGCTCCTTTAGGTAAATCAGCAGGTTGGTTAACCCCCAGGTTCAGAGGCCCAATGTGTTGGCCCCAGGGTCGATTTTCGGCCATGAATGGAAGCTGGAAATTCAAAGGATGGATAATTAAGACAGTAGGAATTACAGTACCCGGAGAAATAATGGCTTGGACAGTCAAAGGGAGAGCTGGGCTTTATGGGGGAGATGAAGGTCGGCTGACAGTGTGAGACTTCCTTCTTCGGGAAAGATTTAACTCTGATTTGAAATTTAGGCTTTCCAATAGTTCAAAATCTTCATCCACAAATCCTCTGCTGCGTTCCCCCCTAGTATATCTTCTGGTTGCCAGTTCAGGTATCTATTTGAAACTCAGTTCTATTGCTAACCTTGTGCAAGTCTATTAACTATGACAGCTTCTCTAGCAACAGGAATCCCTCTCAAGTGTTCACCAATTTCTTCTTCTCTCTCAAGCACTTCTTGAACCCGGTGGAATTCTTGATTACTTCGTCTGAACCTCCAAGCAGCTGAAGTGAGATCTGAGATTAAATCTTCCTGTGTATTTTCAAAATTCAAATTTGGCTAGAGCATAGGGAACACATTGTCATTGGGTAGCACCATTACGTGGCATTATGATGGGAAACAGACAAGCACACTTGACTGGTCTATCCCCAGTGGAGTCGCCAACATCTGTTCGCTAACAGATTTGTTCTCTTTATACTTTGATATTTATCTTTTAACTCTATGCCTTTGAAAACAAATCATTTGCACAATAGTTGGGTAAGCATTCACTTTGTTTCCCTCTGAATTTTACAAAAGGTACAGCTCCCTTCTAAAGATATTCAACGAATGGATAGTGCAATCTAACATAAAAGCTTTTAACTGAAAAGCAGTAAAAGATCTCTCAACTGTTCTTGGACAGATGAGGTAGAGCAAAAGAAACTTGCAAAACTAAGCAATGAAACAGAAAACTACCTTGCGGAAGAAAAATAAACTAAGCGACTGACCAGAGAAATTCATAATAACTAAATGTTCATTTACAGAAAAAAAAAAACTATAACTTCAGAGAACTACAATAAATGAATAAAACAGAATCACACATGCACAAGATCGATATATAACTCTCTCAAAGTAGAACATATATATATTTCACCATCTGATTCAAAGATCAAAATAATTTCATGCACGAGTATTCAGGTAAGACTGGCTCAAAGTCCAGTTATCATCAGTCATTCAAACTACTGCAAAAACAGAAAAGAACTTACGCTACTGTTTCTTAAAATTCTATCTTTCCCTCTATTCTAATCTATTCTAACCCCTTGCAATGTCTTAAGCTCCAGCTTAAATAGTTTAAACGGTCTGAGAAAGCCTCCTGAAAAACCCGGCTTCTCAGACACAAACAAAGCAAGAAACAGTTAACAGTTACAACCAAGTTTCCAGAAAAGATTTAAAGCAGGGTAAATTAAGTAAACAAACTAAATCTTATTCAGTTTTCCTGCACATCCGCTGATGTGGCTACCTTTACCAGCTTCCATGACCGGAAGACATGGAGCAGCTCCTGAGTAGGCGAGGCGTGCAAGTTCTTCAACGCGGTCAACTTGGCATGCGTTGCATTTTTCTCCCACCACATTTTTTGGATTTTCTTCGCCTGCTTCAGAAATTGCCCCCGGTTTAAGATTAGCATGGCTTCTATGTTGGCGGTCCTAGTGAGGTCATGAATCATTGGGGCTTCACTCTCCTTGAAAGCGTTCATTTCATCCATGAAGGACTTAACCAATGCATCGACTCCCTGATCCCTGTCTTCCAGTTGTAGAATGCCTGAGGGATTTACTATTTTGATATCCTTCAGGGTGTCAGAATGAATCTCCTTCACTGCTTTTTCCATGATCCGCATCTAAGAAATGGCTGTTTCGAACAATGTGTTCTTCTAGCTGAAGTTCTTCTTTAGGATGAACAGCGAACACGGGTCGACCAACTTCATGGGGTTCTCAGTCAGAAATTGTTTCACTCAGTAGTTTTCAATTTCTTGCACTCTATTCACAATCTCTACGCAATTTCCTGCCTCACTTTCCCAGATTGGGATCAAAGTCTGGATCTCCCCCAGGAGTACTTCGCCATCTACACGGGTTCTCATGAACTCTCTTATGAAAGCGCTTCCTTCCGCTATGATGCCATCTGTCCATGCCTTCATTACCTCTATCCAGGTCCTCCCCTGCTGCACCTGTTTGACCAGCTTTTGACTTTCTTCCGAATTGGGGTCGAATCCCTGATGAGCCTATGCTAGAGGTATCGCACCAATCTCAGCCAATGAAGAGAGAAATTCTGCCATGGTTGAAACTATCTGCTTCAACTCTCACTTCTCTCTGCCATCTTTCTGCGACTGTCCGAGCATATGATCAGCGGAGAATTTGAAAATGTGATTATGGGAGTCTCTATTCAGCACCCCCAACTCCATCTTCATTATCTCATAATCCTCAGGCTCAAGATCTTTCGCCTCTCCCATAGGCCTCACTGTGGCGATTTTGGCAGTAACTTTCCCTGTAGAAGGGTCCATTATTAACCTCGCGTCGCTCTTCATCTTTTTATCTTTCAGAGTGCGAGCTGCATATCTCATAACGATTTCTTTAACTGGCATGGATAGAGGCTTGAATCTTTTCCTCTTGTTAACCGATTCAGTGAGCCACTGTGGGATTGCGCTAGGCACCATTCGGTTATCGGGGGTCTTTACAGGTGTATCTGTAGCCTGAGATAGGTCTTGGAAGTGTGTGAGAGCTTCCTGAATCTTCCCTTTGTGGTTGGGGGTGAATGAGAGATCCTCATCATTGAGGTCACCGACGTCATCCAGATAATCAGGTTCTTCTGAGGCCATCTGGTTCTTCTTCTCAGACCTCGTCCTTGGTCTTGACCTTGGCGTGGTTGGGTGTTTCACCGAGGCTGTCTTCTCCTTCAATAGTATTTTTTCACCTGCATTCGATAACAAAGGATGGCTATTAGCAAGAGCTTGTTTTACATTCTTAATAGGCGACCCAGTATTATGGCTTGTATCTGTAAGGAGTTGAACTCCTTTCTTCCTCGCCACGATCTAGTTTTCTGTTTCCTCAAAAATGCTGCAGGCTCGGAGTCTGATATCACTAGATTCCTTTCTGCTCCAATCGATGATCGGGATAGCATCTTCTTCGGAAAAGGTGGCAGATGGATGGGGAACCTTTGAACCATCATCTTCCATATTTCTGATATCACACTTCAACTGCAGCAGCCTAATCTAAGATACCGTAAGCCTGGTTTGATCTCGTTCCCAAATCATTTTCTCATCGTCGAGATTTTCCCACAGATTCTCAAGATGGTAGCTTGGAGAAGGGAATTTGCCTAATCCCAGGGTCTACCTGGAAAAACGTTTTCTATCAAATCCTATCCTTGGTTCATAGAAAGGCATGTGGAAGTTTAGTAAATTACTTCCCACAAAAGATGCATCCAACATGTTGTTACAGATTAGGTGGCCTAATTTCACTGGGAACAAAGAGTTCCACTTGTCTTCCGGGAGAGAAGTTTTAATAACAATGAACAGTTGTCTGCAAACTTCTGCAAGAATAAAATAGTCGAAAGCGTACCTAGGCAGCTTCAATGGTTCTTCTTCAAATCCTCCAACCCGAATATAAGTGAAGCGGGGAAATTGAATGTAAAAGCTGCCAAATACTTTGACCAATTTTTGAGCATTGTCTGAAATCCTCTGGTTAGGCCTGCCAGCAAGTTCTTGACGTAATTTCCCCCAGAACACATCATGTATTGTTCTATAATCCTCCAAAACCTTATCTCTTCTAAGTAATGGGCAATACTCATAGATAAATAAACTTCCATTCCAGGGAGCTTTCTGGATAGGGGATAAATTTTGAGTGCAGGCCAAACAATACATTAGGTATGAAGACATATAAAACCCTTCCCTGGTCATTTGATTATGTTTGAGTTGATCCCGAAGAGATGCGGCTATGATCTCAGCCCAGTCTATGTGCTGCCTTCCTTCTAAGACGATCTCTACAAAATGATACATCCACTCATCAAAGAACAAGGCCTGTTCTGAACCTTTTAATCGGTGAAGGAGAACAACCAAATCATGTACCAGGGGGTTCATGTGATCCTTAGTGAGGATTTGGGCAACCGTGATGCTCCTTTATAGTTGGTCTTCGTCCATCTTCTCGCTATGTGGCTCCTATTTTTATCAACATTTTCCCTGAATTGGGCTAGAGACTGGGTAGGCGTAAAGTTAACAAGACCTTCATCTGGTATTTTAAAAACTGCTGAAATGGTCTCGTGGTTCAGAGGTATTAGGGTTTGACCATCCGTGTTTAAAATACTCTTCAACTTTACATCATATCTGTTGATACATTCTTGCACTAATTCTGGACAAACGGCGGCCGGTGGGAATGCAGCCGCTTCTAATAACCCACTGGCTAAGACTTCTACAATGAACTCCTTGTCAACACGAGTTGAGAGTTTTGAAGGTATGGTATCGACTGAAAGCCCTAAAAAATCCGTATCTGTTATGACTGGGGCCCTACATTCAAGATTCTTCATGTTGCCAAAGAAATGCATGACAGACTTCATATTTGCCTAAGAATATGAAAGTCTACCAGCTCACTGCTTGAACTATTGAATTTTAAGGAATAACCAGAAATGAGAGGTAGAGCTTGAAAAAGCTACCTGTATGATTTGAACTTTGACCAGAGCACCTTTTCAGCGCCAAGACCCCGCAATGTACAATATGGAAAAATGACTTACCCAGATTCATTTTTTAGTTTTCGTTTGAAGTGCAAAATATACTCCATTATGCGAGTATTAATAGGGTTTTCGATACCAAGTGGTGATAAGCAATAAATTCTTTCAAATCAAATTAACTCTTTGGGATCTGCCACCTTTTCTGATCATCATTATTCAATCTCAAACCAAATATTTCCCACCTGTGCAAGTGATTGCCTCGGTTTCCGTGCAGTGACCCATCCAATGAAATCATGCCACGTCAATCAGCGCGTCTTGTCAGGTCATCACATCATTATTGATCCCACCGGCAGTCTGTTTGAACTACTTTGAACTACTTTGAACCGGAGTTCAAAGGGGTTCAAAAAGGTTCACCCTCTCTCAAGAGGAAAAATGTCGCGCACTTTCCTGCATAACACATCGTTAGTAAAAAAAGACTTAGGCCGGTATTGAACTCCTTTGAACTACTTCGAACCGGAGTTCGAAGAGGTTTAAAGTGATTCAAAAGACTTGAAAGGATATGTTATCGGTTTAAAATAGACTGAACTGATACCAATGACGCTGAAAGCTTAGATTTGACAAACTCAAATGTGCAAAGGCTCTTGGAAGGACCAACAAGGTGGAAAAATGAACGGTGTGAAGGTTTGGCCATTGTAGACACACAAACTTGGAAAGTTCAAATAAAGGTGACTCTTACTCATCCAACACATCTCTAAACTTACTTCTTGTCAAAATTATTGCTCTTTTATCTCCAAAGATCTGATCCCATGAATGGTTTCTTCTCACATATTCAGCAAGTATAGGTTCAATTCTTTGTCCTTCATCATATTCTTCAGTATCTTCATTGTCTTCTGGTTCATGATCTTCTATTTCAGCACTTTCCTGATTCTCGGTTTGTGCTATATATTTCTCGGTGACATTTTCATGTTGCTCGATAATGTTAGTTTGTTTCCTGATAATGCTAGGTGTTTGTGTTGGTAAAGTGTCAGGCTCTTCCCAGTAAACAAATCTACTATAGTCCTATGGCTCTTTCATGATGTCTTCATCATTTAACAAAACAAATTCATCAACTTTCACATTTGCACTCTCAATGATTTTGTTAGTTGACTTGTTCAAAAATCTATAATATTCACTCTTACTAGAATATCCAATAAATATTCCTTCATCAATTTTTACATCAAATTTTCCATTTCGATCATCTTTCAGAATATAACAACAGCTTCAAAAAATTCTAAAATAGATCACATTGGGAGTATTAACATACCATATCTCATTAGGTGTTTTGTTTGAATCTTTCTTCAGTTGTACTTGGTTTAGTGTGTAGATTGTCATAGTGACTGCTTCTCTCCAGTATGTTTGTGTAACTTACCTTACAATCGTCAATTTTCTAGCAAAATCAACAATTGATAAGTTCCTTCTTTCAAAAATTTCATTCTATTGTGGTGTCATTGGTGCAGAAACCTGTCTTTTGATTCCATTGTCATTACAAAAGTTAGTGAATTCATAAGAAATAAATTCACCACCTCTTTCAGATCTCAAACACTTCAGATCTCTACCATTTTATTTTTCCATTTTTTCCTTATACCACTCAAACATCTTAAATGCTTCAGATTTCTCTTTTAGAAACATTACAGTCATCATCCTAGAGTAGTCATCAAAAAATAAAATAAAATACATGTCCCCAAAATATCTTTTTGTACTCATTGGTCCACATAAGTCTATATAAACTAACTCCAAAATGTCATTAGATGAGAAATTCTTTCTTTTAAAACTAGATTTTGACATCTTACCCATTTGACAATTTTTGCACATTACATTGTCTGGTTTAGTTAAGCTTGGTAAGCCTCTAACTTTTCTTTTTCTACTAATCTTAATCATGTTCTCAAAATTTACATGATAGAGTCTTTTATGCCATACCCATATATATTTATTCTTTTCCAATAAACAAGTAGTTTCAGGTGTATCAAGATAGAATAAGTTACCTCTTGATTGTTCATGAGTATCGATCAAATTTCCTTTACCATCATAGATTCTGGCTTCCGTGTTCTCAAATGCAACTCAGTGACCTATGTTTTTCAACTGTAAAACAATCAATAGATTATAGTTAAGTCCTTTTAACCAATAATCATTTTCACATTTCATTTGGTTGTTCAGCATAACAGTACCATTTCCTTTTACTTGACAAGGCGTATCATTTCCCATTCTTACTGATCCTCCATCATAATGTTCAAGAAATTCAAATTTACCTTTATCACCAGTCAAGTGATGTGTGCAGCCACTATCAATAACCCAAATATCATGTTTTCTAACTTTAAAGATAAGTGATGTTTCTACATACCTTTCATCTTCATCTAAATCATCTTTAAGTGCTACAAAGACAATCTCAATATCTTCATCAATGTTAGATCCACTGTTATTATTATTGGTGCAGGAGCACCCTAAGGTCTTTACGTAGATCTTTAAACATTTTGGCTTGTAGGTTGTTTTGGCCAACCATCCATGAATAAGGACTAATCTATAAATTCCCTAGTGTGTTTTGAGGTGTGATTAGAGTTTGAAAATATTAGGGTTTGTATGTTGTTGAGTCTAGGTGATTCTAGGGGTCTAGAACCTAGAAGTCAACTCAAAAGTCAAAGGGTTGACCAAAGTCCCAAATTAGGAATATTTTTATGTTTTTGATTTTATTAAGTCATTCGATGTCAATTGGTAAGTTTTGGAACCAATTAGGACCCTCAAAGTTGAGAAAGTGACATTTTGACAAAAGTTGTCAAAGTTGTCATGACAACATTTCCTACATTTTAGGAATCGGCTCTTATGATGGCCAAATCCTGACTAGAGGGTCTAGAAATGTGCAATGGAAGTATTTAAGGTTATTACAACCCTAATCTGATAGTTAGATTTAGTATTGTATGGACTAGTGTTTGAGAAGAACCAATTTGCGTTGTAAATAAGCTACAGAACCACCATCCATCACTTGATTAGATTGAATGGACTGAATGAAAGCATTGAGAGTGTCTAAAATGTAATTCATAATATCTTTGTGCCACTATTTTAGTTGTTTGTTCTTTCTTCTAAGGTTTTTCTTAATTTCTTTCATTTTGTAAGTTCACTGGCCAGTTTTGGTCTAGTCATGTAAAGAATGGCTTTTCTTGGCATTCCCGTGGTTCAAACTCCATGACCACTTGGAATCCATTAGAGCCTTGTATATAATTTGTAGATATGTCTTGTGGAGTGTGTTTGTGTAGGGGAAGCTTGAGAACAATCAGGCCCTAGGCGAGTTCTAGCTATTCTAACTAGGGTAACTGAATAGTGTAGAGGCGATCGAGGTTGTTGAGTGATTGGTATGTGCCAATCAAGGATAGAGGAGTGTGGGGGTATGAAGTGTAGACCTTATTATGGAAGGAGAAGTTTTGATGAACTTAATTGATCAGCTAAAGAAGGCCAAAAAGCCAGACTAGTCTTCATGCCCTAGAAACCCTTATTTTTAGGGGTTTGGTGAAAGTCCACTATACGGATAAAGTAGACATTTGAGACCTACAAAATATTTAAGGGGAGAAAAAACCCATAAGGAATATGTAATTTGTTTCTAGGGGTGTTAAGGGATTTTAAGAGTAAATCTAGTTTTTCAGTGTCTAGGAGGGCTAATAGGCCTAAAAGGGCAACAAGGCCTAAAATGTAAGTAATTTGGAACTTGATTGGGAAATGGATGAAAGATCCAAAAAATTGGATCCATAGGGGTTGGCTTACACCTAAGAGGAGTCAGGAAACCAAACCACAATAAGTTGACATCACTAGAGTGTAAGGTGATCAGGGAAGCCATGAAAGATTAGAGCTATGGAGAATGGTTTAATGAAGTGTTTGAATTTGGTGGAGAGCTCCTAGAGTGTTAGGGTATCAGAGAGGCATCCTCTAGCTAGGGTAGTGATAAAGATCCTAAAAGAAGACCAAGAGAAAGGTCTTAGAGAGAGATATAAGGGTCTAGGAGAGGAGGTCCCCACCAAATTGGTATCAGAACCATTTAAAGGATTGGGAGTGAATTAGTGTATGTCAGAGTGGAGTGAATCCATAGGTGAGAACATCATGGTGAAAATGTAGAGTTGGCCAAGGATTTGTCAGAGAAAAAAATAGAGAATAAGCTTCTTGAAGAAGCAATGGAGGAAATGAAGATGAAGATGGCATAAGTGGTAGATACTGCCAGCAAGTTGAGAGAAGAAATGCATGAAGGGATAGAAAAGGGAAAGAAAACAATAGAAAAGGAAGTAGAACCATAGACTAACCCTCTTCTACCTGAGGAACCATTCCTCAAAGCTCTCAAGGCATTGAGTGGGAAGGCTCTAGAAGGAATACCAATATTCTCTAGTAAGATGGACACTAAAAAGGTTATGGAATGACTTGAAGGGATGGAGAATCACTTTGAGTGTGATGGGATTAAAAAAGAATAGAAGGTGAAGATAGCCAAGTCAAGGATAAGAGGGAAAGCCCTCACATGGTGGAAGTTATTCTAGGAAGAAAGAGAGAAAGAGGGAAAGAAGCCCATATCAAATTGGAAGACAATGGTTGCAAAGGTGAAGGAGAATTAACTTCCAGAAGACTATGACATTAAACTACATAAGAAGAGGCAGAACCTTAGGTAAAAAGACCTAGATGTACTAGCCTATACCAAAGAATTTAAAAAACTTTATCTTAGATCAAGAACCCAAGAGACATAGAGAATAAAATTTTCAAGATACCTTAATGGATTAAGGTGGAACATTAAAGAAGAACTTAGTCTCTTTACCCTGACTTCCATTCATATTTGTTTCCAAATGGCTTTGAAAGTGGAAGAGAAACTCAAGAAGAGGCATGATTCTAGCTTGAGAGGTATAGGAAGGGTTAGAGACAACAGAGGTGGCCATAAAGGAGGTTCAAGTGGAAGAGGCAGTGATAGTAGAGGAAAAAGTGACTCTAGATATTCAGAGAAAGGACAAGAAACAAGAAGTAGGGGTGGATACAATAACAAATGAAGAAGTTCTTATAATAGTGGTAGAGGAAGATCAGGAGGTTTTGGGAGAAGCTCTCACTTTTCTTCCATGAAATGCTACAATTATGGATAGATGTGGCACCCTTCATAGAGGTGTCTGGATAAACCAACATCCTCACAAGGGGAGAAGAAGATAGCATATGTCCAAGAAGAAGATTGCTCTAAATAATAAAAGGCGAGTCTAGATTTAGGGATAGGAGAACACCTTATGGTGAGAAGAATCCTAATCAATACATGCACCAAAAATGAGCACAAGCAGAGGAGGGCTCTTTTTAGAGTGAAGTGCAAGATATTGGGGAAAGTGAGCAAGGTGATCATTGATTCAGGGTGAACATATAATGTCATATCTGAGGAGGCAGTAGAGAAGTTGAAGCTCACCAAAATCCCACATGTGTGTCTCTATAAAGTTACATGGTTGAATAAGGGTCAAAACAACTTGGTGAATGAACAAGTGTGGGTAGAATTTTCCATTGGAAAGTATCAAGATTGGATACTATGTGATGTGTTTCCAATGGATTATTTCCATTTATTTCTTGGTAGACCAGTATGATAGAGAAGCTATCCATAATGGGAAAGATAACAAGTACTCCTTCAAGAAAAATGGGGTAAATTTCAAAATACAGTATTTAATAGAAGAGGACATAGTGGAGAAGGAAAAATATAGTACCATGTTTATGAATGGAAAATAATTCCAAGGGATATGAAAGATGATGAAGTTGGTTGTGCAATCTTGTTAAAGCCAAAGGAGGAGGAGACTCGTAAGCAAGAACCTATGCCAAAAGAGGTGAGAGAATTGTTGGATCAGTTCAAGGATATAATTTGTGAGGGTACACTAGCTTCACTACCACCAAAGAGGGATATAAGTCATCAAATTGACTTCATACTAGGAGCATCCTTGCCAAACAAATCTGCATACAAGATGACACCAGAGAAAAACAAGGAGATAGCTAGGCAGGTGCAAGATTTGTTGGATCAAGGATTGATTAGGAAAAGCATAATCCCTTGTGCTATCCCAGTGACATTGGCTCCTAAGAAGGGAGGCAAATGGAGGATGTGTATTGATTCTAGGGAAATAAATAGGATAACTATCAGGTATAGATTTCCAATTCCTAGAATAGAAGACTTGATGGATTGCTTGGGGGGGTGTTAAGTACTTCTATAAAATTGACTTGAATATTGGGTACTATAAAATTAGGATGAAGGAAGGTGATGAGTGGAAGTCTGCATTTAAGAGTATAGAGGGGTTGTATGAATGGTTAGTTATGCCCGTTGGGCTTACAATTACACCAAGTCCATGTTTAAGGGTGATGAATGAAGTCTTGAAGGAATATATAGGAGTTTTTGTAGTTTTAGATTTAGATGACATCCTCATATTTAGTAAGACAAAAGAGGATGATATGAAACACTTAGAGTTAGTGTTGAAGAAGTTGCAGGAGGAGAAACTCGCCATAAACCTTGAGAAGAGCGAGATCATGAAGGAAGAGTTAGTCTACCTTGGCTTTGTAGTTTCCAAGGGTGATTTGAAAATGGACAAAGAGAAAGTAGAGGCCATATTGAACTGGCCTAGTCCTAAGATAGGGAGTGAAGTTAGGAGCTTCCATAGGTTATCCCAATTCTATAGGAAGTTTATTAGAAGGTTAAGTGAGATTTGTGCTCCAGTCCTAGAGACTATAAAAGGAGGATTGAAAACAAAGTTTGTGTGGACCAAGGGAGGTAATGAGGGGTTTGAGAGGTTGAAGAAGGAAGTGGCTACTCAGCCTATATTTTTGTTACCTATCTTTGATAAACCATTCATTGTGGAGTGTGATGCAAGAAGCATTGTAGTAGGAGCTTTCCTAAGCCAAGAAGGTAGGCCTGCGGCTTTTTTCATTGAAAGACTAAATGAGGCTATGTCTAGGTACTCTTCCTATGACTTGGAGATATATGCTCCTATGCAAGCCTTAAAGAAGTGGAGGCATTATCTATTTCCTAAATACTTTGTTATCTTTAAAGATAACCAAGCATTGAGTTACATAAAAAATCAAGACAAGCTTATCTTCAGGCACATAAAATGGACGGAGTTCCTACAGTCACATACCTTCACTATAAAACATAAGAAGGGGGTGAAAAAAATTTGTAGGTGCCCTTAGTAGGAGTCTACTCACCATCCAAGAAATTCAGTTGTAAAGTACAGGAGTTGAATGTCCTATATGAGGGAGATTCAGATTTCTCAGAGATTTACAAAGTGTGCAAAGATTTTGAGAATCACTTTCATTGTGAGTTTGTAGAGTATACATTGTAGAATGGGTTTCTATTCAAAGGCAATAAAATTTGTGTTCCAAAAGGTTCAATGAGGGATAAGCTCATTTAGGAGAAACATAATGGGAGCCTAAGTGGACAATTTGGACTAAATAATACATTGGACATAGTGGAAAGGTTCTATTGGTGGCCAAAGTTACAGAAGGAAGTGACAAGATATGTGGAGCAGTGTGGTATACATTAGAAGGCTAAATTCACTTCATCAAATGCAGGACTTTACCAGCCATTACCCATCCCAAGTAGACCTTGGGAGTGCATAAGTATGGACTTCATAATAGGGTTACGTAGTTCTCAAACTGTCTTAGATAGTGTGCTTGTAGTGGTATACACGTTTAGTAAAATGAGCCACTTCATACCATGCAAAACAACACATGATGGCAGCCATATTGCCTACTTGTTCTT
Source organism: Thuja plicata (assembly GCA_018584345.1). Classification (NCBI taxonomy): domain Eukaryota; kingdom Viridiplantae; phylum Streptophyta; class Pinopsida; order Cupressales; family Cupressaceae; genus Thuja; species Thuja plicata. The sequence continues at coordinate 1,437,785 of MU224813.1, read as the reverse complement.
CAAGGAAATAGTGAGGATTCATAGCCTACAAATGAGAATTGTTGTAGAAAGGGATGTGAAGTTCATGGGTCACTTTTGGAAGACTCTATGGAAGAGACTAGGGACAAACTTATCTCATAGATCTACCTACCATCCTCAAACAGATGGGCATACTGAAGTAATCAATAGAGTTCTTGGGAACTTTCTTAGATGTCTGACAAAGGAATATGGACAAGGGTGGGAGCAAGTTATTGCAGAGGTAGAATTTTCCTATAATGATAGCACAAACAGGACTACAAGAAAGAGTCCATTTGAGATTGTGTATGGGGAAAATCCAAGGGGTGTGATGCAACTCAGATACCTCAAAGGATATGAGGGATTTAGTGGGAATTTTGATGACTTCGCACAATCAATGAATGAAGTACATGAACAAGTGTAAAAGACCTTAATAGAGGCCAATAAGAAGTTGAAAGCAAAAAGATATGAGGGAAGAAGAGGTTTGTAGTTTGAAGTGGGAGAGTTAGTAATGGTTTTCCTGAATAGGGAAAGACTACAAAAGGGGATACTTAGTAAGCTACAAATGAAAAGAATTGGACCTTGCAAGATATTAGCTAAGTATGGGCCTAATGCTTATAAGGTGGAGTTGCCCAAGAATATTTTAATTTATCCAATCTTCAATATGAAAGATTTGATCAAGTATAAGGGGCTATATATGGATGAGTTATAGTATAGTACAGAGGTGCATAAGGACATGTGAGAGTTCGAGACTCTGGAACAATTCAAGCCACAAGTGGAAAATATATTGGATTCATGGGTGAAGAAGAAGACAAGACACAAAGTCTATATGGAGCATCTAGTGAAGTGGAGAAAACAACCAGAGTCAAAAGCCACTTGGATAGCTAAGAGTGAATTTAAGATGCATGGAATCAGTGAGGAGTTCCTGACACCATACGTACCTTAAATTTCTTGTTGCAAGGGGAGGATGGTGAAGGAGCACCCTAAGGTCTTTAGGTAGATCTTTAGAAATTTTGGCTTGTAGGTTGGTTTTTCCAACCATCCATGAATAAGGAATAATCTACAAATTCCCTAGTGTGTTTTTAGGTGCGATTAGAGTTAGGAAAGATTGGGATTTGTATGTTGTTGAGTCTAGTTGATTCTAGGGTTCTAGAACCTAGAAGTCAACTCAAAAGTTAAAGGATTGACCAAAGTCCCAAAGTGGAAATATTTTTAAGTGTTTAATTTTATTAAGTCATTTAAGGTCAATTGGTAAGGTTTGGAACTAATTGGGACCCTCAAAGTTGAGAAAGTGATATTTTGACAAAAGTTGTCAAAGTTGTCATGACAACATTTCCTAGATTTTAGGAATCAGATCTTATGATGCCCAAATCCCAACTAGAGGGTCTAGATAGGTGAGATGGAAGTATATAAATTTATTTCAACCCTAATCTGATAGTTAGATTTGGTATTGTATGGACTGGTGTTTGAGAACAACCAATTTGCAGTGTAATTAAGCTACAAAGCCATCATCTATCACGTTATTGGATTGAATGGACTGAATGAAAGCATGGAGAGTGTCTAAAATGTAATTCCTAAGATCTTTGTGTCATTATTTTAGTTTTTTTTTTCTTTCTAATTAGGTTTTGTTTAATTTCTTGCATTTTTGTAAGTTCACTAACCATTTTTGGTTCAGTCATGTAAAGAATGGATTTTATTGGTGTTCCTATTGTTCAAACTCCGTGACCACTTGGAATCCATTAGAGAATTGTATATAATTTGTATATATTTCTTGTGGATTATGTGTGTGCAGGGTAAGATTGAGAACAATCAGGCCCTAGGTGAGTACTAGCTATTTTAGCTAGGGTAACTGAATAGTGCAGAGGCAATGGAGGTTGCAGAGTGATTGGTATGTGCCAATCAAGGATACAAGAGTGTGGGGGAATGAAGTGCATATTTTATGATAGAATTATAAGTTTTTAGGAACTTAATTGATCAGCTAAAGAAGCCCAAGAAACCAAACCAGTCTTAGGGGTTTGGTGAAAGTCCACTATACAGACAAAGTAGACATATGAGACCTAGAAAATATTTAAGGGGAGGAAAAACCCACAAGTAATATGTAATTTTTTTCTAGGGGTGTTAAGGTATTTTAAGAGTAAATCTAGTTTTTCAGTGTCTAGGAGGGCTAATAGGCCTAAAAGGGCTACAAGACCTAAAATGTTAGTAATTTGGAACTCGATTGAGAAATGGATGAAAGATCCAAAAAATTGGATCCATAGGGGTTGGGTTAGACCTAAGAGTATTCAAGAAACCAAACCATAAGAATTTGACAGCATTGGAGTGTTAGGTGATCAGGGAAGCCATGAAAGAGTAGAGCTATGGAGGAGGGTTTAATGAAGTGTTTGAAGTTGGTGAAGAGATACTAGAGTGTTAGGGGATCAGAGAGGAATCCTCTAGCTAGTGAAATGATAAAGACCCTAAAATAATACCAAGAGAAAGGTCTTAGAGAGATCTAGAAGGCTCTAGGAGAGGAGCTTCCCACCAATTATCTTCAGTAATGTAAAAGGATTTCTTACCTTTATCCTTGTAATCTTGGTTATCTCTTATGGCATACTGTTGGTTGCTTCTAAAATCTTGTTCATCCTCTATGTCATTAGATCTATCATTTCTATCATTGTCTTTCTTGTTAGGGCATCTGTTAGTAAAATGGATAATCTCTTTACAATTAAAGCATATCAAAGGTACTTTACCTTTATATCTTCCTTTACCTCTGTGTAATATTCTAACCATTAAAGCTTCAAGGTCATCAAGTTCCTTATCATTACTATCACTGTCACTTTTATTTTTGATTATGTGTTTGCTACTAGATTTGCCAATTTTCAAAGTAGACATAAATGAAGATTTCATAGATGGTACAATACTATTGTCAAAGTTATTTAGCTCAAAATAAATAAATCTTCCAACAAGACTATCAACAGTATTGATATTTCTAGGCACTACTTTCATTTCATGAATTGCAGAGACTCTTATATAATATATAGGAAATATAGTTCTAAGAATGTTACTCATAATTTCATCTTCATCACTTGTTCCACCAGATCCTTGAATATCATTCACAACTTCTTTAAGTTGAGTACTATATTGTGTGATGTTTTCTCCCTCCTTCATTTGCATGTCATCAAAATTTCCATGAAGTCTCTCAGATTTGGCTCTAAGGACATTCACATCTCCTCCATTAACTATTGTAAGCTTATCCCACATCTTCTTTGCACTAGTACAAGTCTCGATGTCCTCAAATTCAAAATTGGTAAGTGAAGAGGAAATCTCCACCATGATAAGGTTATGTTCATGTTTTTCTTTCAACTAATTTACTATCAAAGCTCTAGTAGGTAGAATGAATTCATTGTCAAAAAAAATTTCAATGTTGCTTGCAATTATTCATAGATATAATCTCATTCTACTTTTCCATGTCTATAATTTATCTTGTTCATCTTAGGTGCATCTCTCTTATACATCTTGTGATCTTTATCTCAAGTCCTTTAAAACTTTTTGATAAGCACTCCTGCACTAATAAGCATTGCAGCTCCCTGATAAGCACCGATAGCTCTGATACCAATTATGAGAATAACTAATAGGGGTCATAAATTAGTTAGAATTAGTTCCCTCACAAAATTATCCTATAGTCCCAAATTCCTCTAGATTTATAACAAAACAAATTTAGTCATATAAAACTCTGGTCAGTGAAAATATAAACTATGATTTCAAAACTTACTATTAATTTATCTACCAAGTATCGGTAAATTCATATTGTGATTACCGATATAGGTCAATAAAATAAAGTGTAAAGTAAAATAACAATCCACAATATTCATACACATTGACACATATATTTGTAACGTGGAAACCGTACTATGGGAAAAACCACCAGGGATCGGTAACCCAAAATATTTTCACTCTTCTGAAGTGAGCTTGGTGAGGGGCTAGCCATGTTAAAGGTTATAACAAACACTGTTAAATGTGACATTTTTAGAGTATTTAAAACTACTAGTTCTCTCTTGACCATGAATTCACTATGGGGTCAATAAGAAAACAATTAACATTCTCTAAATGTAATAATAAGGAACCATTATCCCACTTGGTTAAGAGACTTATCTATAACAATGGTTAAACTAATATAGCAATGATCTGATTCAAATACAACTCTAATTTACAGTTATTCAGATCTATTCTAAGTACATAATACCTCTAATCAATTTTTTTCACTTCATTTTATATCATTCTTCATCCATGTTCTACTCGGTTATCCTTTATTTGCTCGACGATGTCTATAGAATTTGCACTCGGTTCAGACTTTAACCAAATTGATCAGTCATGCATCAATTTCACATGTATGCTTCAACATCTATGTGTATGTGTGTATTTTTTCATGAATGAATCTCTCATCTCTTATATAGACATCATGTATCATTTCATTTTAATCCTTCAAATATTGTTGCTTAATCTCCATTGTTCATTTTCCCGCTTGATCCTTCCTCGGCTCTTGTGTTAAAAACATGTTTCAATCTTTGTCGTTCAATCTTCCTTGATTTTACATACCCATTTTATCAAATAAAAAACTTTATCTGTTACCTCAAAATTAACAATTTCCAGCTCAGCATTTAGTCAACCTTGATTTTAATTAATTGATTTATAAATAGTTGTATCAGAAATCCCTTGCTCAGTTAATATTGTCACTCAATATACAGTGTATTTTACTGGGTGTTCTTTGTCACTCAGTGTATACATAATGCTTCATTTTTATGACCACATAAACATTGTTTGTTCCAAATATATAGTACATAATAAATGTTTTCCACCATAATAATACTCAAGTAAGTTGACATCAATGACAATACATTAACTAATAACATTTCTCATCACTTGGCCAACTTGATTGAATATCAACAAATGACTTCAAAGATATAAACAAGTATGGTTCATCAAGGAGAAACAAATTATCATGACATGTAAACACCTATTATGGTGATACCAAAAGGTAATTTGATAGAAAGGTTTACTACATATAGAAAAGCATTCATTGTCAATAAACAAGGGCTCACTGCCGATACAAGGGCTCACTACTAGAAGATATAAAAAGGAATAGAATTCACCTCTAAGATTTTCATACCTCTCTACAAGAATATGGATCTCCTTCACATATATTTTTAGTCACTTATACTTCACACTTGTATATTTATACACATGTGTACACACATACCATATACAAAAGGTTCTTCTTTATTTATACATGTATCCAATCTTACATATGTCTGCTATACACCAAACATGTGATATCATTAATGCAACACATTAAATTTATATTTGATTCATAGCATTGGACCTAGATTTAGGACATACATAAGAGAACATAACATGCTACAATGTAACTAACAACTAGGTTAGACTTAAGGATTTACAATACGTATTGGATTTATTAAAGTCATCTAAATGCCACAACCAAGACCAAAAGAAGGATACAAAAATAGCCATTACCACCAATACACTAATCCATTTCTAGAAGACCATAAAGCTTGAGATGTCTTCATTCTAAATCTCCCTTATGTATAACTAAAAACTACTAGTACAAAAATAATAGAAAACAAGACATTCCAAACATGAACTAAAACACCCAAACTATTTGTAAGAGGTTTTCACATCAATGGAAATTAATGCTAGAACATTCCCAACTATTCTAACAATCTGTCCCTATAGATGTCCCTTTCTAAGTAGGTGCCTAGCTAGACTAGCTGTACTGGACAACCTTAATTTGGGCTATCTACGTGGCTAAACCCCATATGAAGCTCATGGAATGTGCAATCTGTCCCTGTAAATTTTTCATCCCTACCTATAATATATGTATGTCCTGACTTAGACAAGCAACAAGATGTACTAGAACAGCTAGAGGAACCAGTTGCGCTACTTGTCTAGTTTCATGCCAAAGATGAGTTGTCCATTCCTCAACTAGCACAACTCTCAGTCTAGAAGGAACTTAAACACCAACCTCTCTACCTTCACCACCATCTATACCACCCTCTTAACCACCACCTTAACCTCCAACTCTTCCACCACCTAGCCTCCATCTCTAAAACCATTCCAGTCACCATCCCTACCACAAACCTATCCTCCACTACCACCCACACCTCCAAGAGTAGCTACAACTGATGAACTACAACTGATTCTATCTTTGAATTCATTGATTTGACGATCAATTGAGTTACTAATGTGATGATAGACATTAATAAGTTAATGTATTGTCATTGATGTCAACATGTTTTGATTATCATCATGGTTCCAAAAATCTATTATGGATTAAAGATTTTGAACAAACAAATTTTATGTAGTCTGTAATTGAAGAGTTTTGTATACACCTAGTCAGAAAAGTGGACACTGAGAAAACATAGTGTATACTGAGCATAGTTTTAACTAAGCTATGTATAACCAATGCATCACAGTATTGACCAAGTAAAATAAACTAAAGGCCAACTAAATGATGAGCTAGAATATCATTTCTAATTTTGAGGTAACTAATAAGGTTTTTAATGTTGATCAAACAACTATAAAAATTCAAGATGATCAAATGAAGAAGATTGAAACATATTTTTGACACAACTACCATGAAAGGTTGAAGCAGAATAATCAAGAATGGAGATTAAGAAGAAAAATCTAAGCATGGAGCTTAAAAAGTTTATTATGTTTATTTAAAGAGACAAGAGATTAATTATGAATGATGTACACACATGAATATTGCTGAAGAGATTAAGTTCATGCATGACTGATCAAAATTTTTGAAGACATAACTGATCATTTCTGCAGACATCAATGGGTGATAGAGAAAGAGAACTTACCAAGCAGAAGATAGTATGAATAATGAGAGGAACTAAATGTAATATTGATTAGAGGTATTATTGTTCTTATCATAGTTCTAAAAATCAGAAAATAGAGTTGTATTTGATTAGATCATTACTGTATCAGTTTAACCATTTTTACAAATGTAAGGTAAGAAAATGTGGTGTTTTGATTTGTTTTAGTTTGTTATTATCTTACCTTACATTTAAAGGATGTGTTGAAATTTAGGGGGTAAATAAGATGCTCTCCTTTTATCCTTAGACACACAAATGAAGGATCCAAATTGATTAACCCAATAGGAAGGATCAGTGCATAAATGAATCAATCATTTGGAAATAACAGAAGAGAGGAAGATCTTAAACACCCATTTATTTATTTGAATTTGTATAATAGATTTAGATAGATTAATAACTTTAATTGAACTGGATAGGAGAAAAGTACTAACCTTGACATGTTAAAGATCTAAAGAATGCTATTTTTGGGGGTTTGCACTTAGTTTATAGAAAATCTGAGACTGGATTTGGAATAGAAATTCAGAGACAAACAAAACCCATAAATATTTTTCTGTTCTAACACATTTTTTATTTTTATCCTCAAGTCAATATCACCATTGATCTCGAATTTCCAATTCCAACCTATGGTAGAATCAACCTAAAAATTCTCCAATAGGAAATTTGTTTTTGGATCCCGAAAGTTTTCTAAAAAGGGTATCCGAATCTACACTCTGATCTATTGTTCAGAACCTATACCTACAAGAAAAATGGATTTTTTGTTCAGGGGGGGTTTGCCTTGGTCAAACCTTAGTTTTGGAATTAACCTCAAAGTATAATTGAAATTGCATAAGTAAAACAAAGTAAATGAACAAATTCACCTTGCTTGTAGAAGTCCTTGTGGCAGATTTGAATCCGTGAATCCACAAGTATGTATGCACCAAAAAGGATGTAGAATGTAGAATTTAGGATGTCTTTAACCAATTGCTTGTAGATATTCAACACCAATCTTGAATAGGTTTTTTAATAGAAGGAGGCTTGTAGGAATGTTGATGGAGAAATCAACAAGAAGGCTCCATGGAGCTTGAATCCTTCAATGGCCACCAATGGATCTTCTTGATGAAAATGAGTGCTTGAGAAGTGCTTGAGAATGGATGAATTCTTGAATGGATACTTGGCATGCTTCAAATATTTCTTCTTCACCTTTGGATCTCTCTTCAATTCTTTGAATTCTTGCAATGATGGCTATGGTTGCTTGTGATTATTAAGTCTTAGATTCTAGAGAAAATTAGAGGAGAAAGCTTCCTTTTATATGAAACTAGCAATCAATATTCTAGAGAGGCCCACATAGGAAAATTAAATTCCAATTAGACCCATGCCCCTAGAAGAGGACCTATATTAAATATAATTTAAGATTTGTTGTTCCAAAGACCGAAACAGCCGACCCGGAAGCGGGAATTAACTTTTTCCAAAGACTGACATCTAGAAACCCTAAAATTCTGAAATTTGAACCCTGGGCCTAAAAAAGGTTGATTGTGTCCTAGGTCAAGGTTGAGGTCAACATTGACCCAAAAAGTTTGACCTTGACCCTGATGTCAAAGTCCCAGTTTTCAGTCTGGGGTGTCAGAAATAGGCTGGAAAAAGTGGAAATGGGGAAGAATAGGGGGATAAAGCCATATCCAAGTTAGGAACACATTTAAGGTGCTTGACATGACCCCAAGCCACTTATTCAAAAGGATAAATATTCTACAATGGAAGTGCTTCCATTTTCTAACTATACAGTAGATAAATCTCTTAATGAGTGGGACTTAACAGTCTTTTTTCTTATGACATTCAATGAATGTTGAATGTTTTCTTGTTGACCCTATAATAAATGATTGGTCAAGGGAGAACTATTAGTGATAAATCCTCTAACCAGGTCACACCTAACAATTCACATTGTAACCTTTAACAGGGTTGCCTCTTAACCGATCTCACTTGAGAAAAGTGAATTATTTTGGGTAATTGATACCAAGTGGTTTTTCCATTAGCAAGGTTTCCATGTTAAAAATATATGTATTAATGTGTATGGATGTGTTGGATTGTTATTTTTCTTTACACATTACTTTATCTGCATTGATCGGTAATCAAATTATTTGGTTTATTTGTACTCGGTAGATGAGTTTGAGATCACAATTTATAATTCACCAAGTTGATTTATATGTTTGAAATTGTTGTTATATACAAATGGGAGTATTTGGGAGTGTAGGATAACTAGAACTAATCGATTCACCCCCCTCTCAGTTAGCTCACAAATGGTATCAAAGCATAGAGTTCTTAGAAGGAATGTTTCAAAGGATTTAAGCTAAAAAAAATAAGATCTATAAGAAAGATGTGCCAAAGATGAACACGGAAAAATTCTCAACATGGAAGGGTAGAATGATACTATATAAGTCAGGGATTGGAAATGATATATAATGTAATAACTGCATACTGATTTCTCCTTACCTATTGGACCTTTGACTATTGATCAACTGAGAGAATGACATGAACACAATAATATGATTATATAACTTGCTTCTTCACTATCTGATGCTAAATTTGAGGATTTCAAGACATGTACATCACCCAAGAAGATGTGGGACATGCTCACACTTGTTCATGGAGGAGATGGAAATGTGAAAAGAGCTAAAGATGAAAGTATCAAAGGAAATTTTAATGACATGAGAATAAAAGGACAAAACATATCATAGTACAGTAACCGAATCAAGGAGGTTGTGAATATTATTCATAGAGAAGGTGGAGTTGCTGATGAAGACACTATTATAATTAAGATTCTCAGAACTTTATTGCGTATTTATGCTATTAAAGTCTCTACAATACATGAAATGAGAGAAGCACTTGGAAATAATATTACAATTTATATTCTAGTGAGTAGACGAATTTCATTTTAGCTGAACAATTTTGACAACTGTGTTGTTCCTATTGTTGAATCTACATTTATGTCATCTCTGAAAATTACTAAATCTAGTATCAAGAACATGATAAAATAATGATAGTGAAAGTGACAGTGATGAGAGAGAACTTGGTGAAATTTAATCATTAATGACCAGAAGATTGCAAAAAAGGAAATAAAGATATAAAGGTAAACTACCTTTGGTATGCTTTAATTGTAAACAAATTAGACAGTTTGCTGCCAGATGCCCTAATAGAAAAAATGATGAAAGAAAGAATGAAATATCTAATGACAAAAAGGATGATCGAGAATATAGAATAAATTGACAGTATGAAAGGAGTAATCAAGATTACCAAGACAAAGGTAAGAAGGCATGTTACCTTATTGAAGATGAAGATAAAGACACCTACACCGACACTCATGTAGATATTGAGACAGTGGTTGTAGCTTTGAAATAAGATTTAGAAGAAGATAAAAGGTATGTTGAAACAACACTAATTTCTAAATTTAGTGAGAATGATATTTGGTTTATTGATAGTGGTTGTACTCATCATATGATTGGAGATAAATAAAAAAATGAATTTCTTGAGAATTATAATTTTGGATCTGTTAGAATGGGAAATGATACACCTTCTCTAGTGAAAGGAAAAGGGACTATATTGCTGAACAATATGATCAAATGTGAGAATGCATATTGGGTGAAAGGACTTAATTATAATTTATTGAGTGTTTCACACTTAAATAACACAATTCAATGAGTTTCATTTGATAATAGAAAAGATAAAATCTATGATGGAATAGGAGAGTTGATTGACACTAGAGAACAATCAAAAGGTAATATATTCTATCTTTACACTTCTGAAACTTCTTGTTTGATGGCTAGAAATGAAGATGTGTGGTTGTGGAATAAGAGGTTATGTCATGTGAATTTTCAAAACATGGTTAAGATTAGTAAGAAAAGGAAAGTAAGAGGCTTACAGAGGATATCTAAACCTGACCATGTCATATGCGAAAATTGTCAAATGGGAAAAATGTCAAAATCTAGTTTTAAGAGAAAAAAAAATTCATATAATGTTATTTTGGAACTAGTTCATACAAAATTATGTGGACCTATGAGAACAAAGAGTTATTATGGTGACATATACTCTATCCTATTTCTTGAAGACTATTCTAGAATGATGACTGTCATGTTCTTAAAAGTAAAATAGGAAGCATTTAAGATGTTCAAATGGTACAGAGCTAAAGTGGAAAAAGAAAGTGGTGAAGAACTAAATTTTTGAAGATTACACACAGGAGGAGAATTTATTTATGATAATTTCACTAACTTTTGTAATGAGAATGTAATTAACAGACATGTTTATGCACCGTAGACACTACAACATAATGAGATTGTTGAAAGGAGAAAAGATCTATTGTGGATTGTGCTAGAACATTGAAGATTGAAAAGAGTGCTATATAGGTATACTTGAGGGAATTTGTTATTACTGTTGTATACACATTCAACCAAGTACAACTAAAGATAAATTTTGTTAGACATTTTTCAAAATTTTCCTTGTTCTATGTTGTGCTCATGTCTCTGCAAATTGGTTTAGGTCTATGGCCCTTAAGGTTTTGTATCCATCATGAAAATATGTCTAAAACCCTAAACCCTCTTGGCTTGTTCTAATTTGAAGTTACTTTTTCGAGTCACTTTTTTATAAGCCCATGTGTTTTAATTAACGTTGTCAAGCAGGACCACTTTATCACTTACATCTTTAGGTTTCATGTGTTGTATATCTTGGTGGGGTTTTAATATTTACCTAACTCTTAGGTTTTAATGTTCCCAAGTCATTTTTTACCTTTTAAATCTGTCAAGAAATTTGAAGTAGATCCTAAAGCTGGTGCATTACCTCAAACACAAAGATCATGGTAGTTAACCATTAAGGCATCGATGCTATGTAACAAGTGGCAGTTTGAGGGACCTATTCGAAGATCAAGAAATTTTAATGAGTGATGAATTCATATTTGATCATGTGGTCAGCAATTTTCCTTAAAGAGAAGATGAACAACAGCTAGTGTTCAAGGAATTGCATCATGTCGATGTGTGGCGACCTAGATCTGAAGTTAAAGTAAAGGTAACATGTAGTCAAGGTATTTTTCATCCAATAGTGGGCATAAATCCTTGAAGTGGAGATGAAGTATAATTAATCCTCAATTCATTATGCCCTTGCACCATGTATCCCAAGTGGGTCTGGATCAGTGACAAGGTAATAAGGTTAAAGGTCAGTCAAGTTTGGGAAGATCTATGATTATTGCTTTCTCTTGATCACAAAGATGAAGTTATTTACCATTTGAGGCATCACAACATAATGCCACATTTTCATGGCAGGGCCAGGTTGAAGTCAAAGGATGACTAAAAAGTGGTTAGTTCAAATTTCATCGTGTGGTTAGTGCTTTGCCTTAGGCTGAAGATGCATGATAGATAGTAATTAAGGCATTATGTGAGTATAATAGGTGCCTTAACCGAGAGATGGAGCCTGTGGTCATTGAGGTGGTGATTAGGTACGCCATTGTCAGGTTGATTCAAATCCAATGGGTTGCACTTGTCCTTATAAAAGAGATGCACAAAAGATAATATTTAAGGCATCGCGCCTATTTGTCATGTGTCCTTTTCAATTTGTGTGACCTGCAGTTACGAAGTGATGAGTAAAGTTAATGTGTAGTCAAGTTGGTGTTGACCTGATGGTGGGCATAAAGCCTTAAAGAGAAGATGATCATCAAATAGTGTTTGAGGCATTGTACCTGCATGACACATAGATAAGTGATGGGACCCGACCAGAGGTAAAGAAAGGTAAAGGAATTGTAAGTTTATTTTAATATTACGGTTGGCGCAAAACCTCAAGAAAAATATGATAGATGGTTAGTCTTAGAGTCATCGTGATAGGGTGACACTTGGTAGGATCTGATCAGAGGCTTAATTAACTTAAGGTTGATCCACAATTTCATTCTAAAGTTGAATATAGCATTGATCTCATCCATTGATGACGGTTTTGCACTAGGGAGATAGCCGCTGTAACTAATTTTTAAATTTTCAAATGCTTTCTAAGGGTTTCCATCTATGCTTGTGTTGTAGACTTTCCTAGGAGTGGCTTAAGGTCTTTTTGATTCTTGGATCGACTTTAATGGCATTGTTTGGGTGGATGGGGATGTTTTCTATGGTCCTGGTAGATTTTATTATAGCCTCGTGGTCTTGTCTGGCTCCTAGTTTACTTGATAATTTGGGGTTTCTCTACCCATGATGTGACTGTTCTACATTTATTTGATTGGTCATTTCTTGCGGCTTGATGGGTGATGCCTTAGATAAGATATTTTCATGATCTTTTGGAGAAAGATCAACAAGAAGGGAAGGACTACATTTAATTCATGAGAATGACAATTGTCAATAACCCTCTTCTAGGGTTTTCCTTTTCTATAAAGTATTTTTCTTCTCTCAGTGTTAAGGGCTCTAGAATTTTTGGCCCTTAGGGTTGGCTCAAGAGTTTTAGTTCCATGGATATAAAAGATTCATGTTAGAATGTAATGAAGATAGATAGAAATTTATTGTAATCTTTTGCACATTATTGAATGGTGTTTTATTTTTGTCATATTGATTTAGAAAATTTGACTCATCATATTTAATATAGGTATTTCTTAGTTTCAAGTCTCTCCTTGGTGTTCACCTTATGATTTATGGATCTTATGGTTAATTACATAGAATTTTTCTATGTGTATGTTCTATTCCTTAGTTTTGATCAAGGATCAGATTGAATGTGCTTTGTATATAACATAAATTCATTGGGTGTATCTATAGAAGGATTCTATAAGAAGTGTGTGATCTCAAGTATTTGTATTTATGGCTACGAGTCTTTGACAATAGGTTATTTTTTGTTCTGAGTATTTGTATTGAAGTGTTTCCCAATGGATAAGGCACTGATCAAGAACTAGTATATTTGTTTGCTAATGTTACCTGATTTGGTTTGGTTATATTCTGCAATTTTACATCAAAATTATATCCAAGTTCCCTATTATTTATGGTTATTGGTTGTATGTACCAAATAGTAATGGAGAGTCAATGAGTGTTTGGTTACCATTTAGCACTTTCTTACTATCATCTATTGTTTCAAACAAGAAGTATAAGGTATTGTAAAGAATTGAGTTTTCTCAAGATTAGGTGTACCCACCTTGGTTTTGCAGAGCCAGAAGTGCAGATGGAAATTTTATCCCTATAGTTGGTCCAGTTATCTTGGAGAGTTCTCACACTTGGAACTAACCATTCCTAATATCAATCTCAAGGTATATTGCTTTCTTTTCATATCATATTATTTTAAAACACCAACAAAATGGTGACTCTACTAGGCAATAGAGTATTGTGTCCTCATTGGCCAGTAGTTAACCATTGGAAGTATAGAGTTACCATATGGTTGTCCTTTTCCTATGAGTTTACTTATTTTTCATATTCATCTTGGTTAGTGTTTTATTTTCCTGACTTTTTGGGTAGCGACTCTAAGTTTTCTTTGCAGCAGTGTTCAATAACATATTTCATTTTATACACACTTTCTCAACATGAGTCAAATAAATACTAGAGCTTGGGTGAAAAGACATCCTACAGGTAGATTATAAAGTGAGTTCCTAACTACTTCTAAGGCTAATCATCCAAGGAAAGGAAGGAAGAATAGGGTTTTCCCCTTAAAGAAGGGACAAGAGGAGAACATTATACAAGAAAAGCCAATCCAACACATTCATGAAGATAATGTCTCAGAATATGAAGAGGCTATAGATATTGGATTGGGTGCATATGAAGAATATAATTCTCCTAGTCAAAAGAGGTTTTAGAGTCTGATACTACTCTCCAAAACTCTAACAACATTTCTAAAAAAATTATTGAAATAGATACGAGAATACAAGAACAAATTGCCATTAGACATCAAAGAAATAAGGATAAAGAAAATAAGATAAGACAACATGAGATCATGATTGAACAAAATAAGAGGAAATTTCTAAACTTGGATGAAAGAAAGTATGTTGAAGAACTTGAACAAGTTGAAGAGGAACCTGTCATCCAACAATTTCTTGTTATTCAAGATCCTAAGAAGAAAGGGAAGCAAAAGCAGACAAAGGGTCAGATAAATGAACCTATGAATCATAAGCTTCCCTTAGATTGAATGTCTAAATTGGACATTGATCTTGAAAGGGATAGGTTGGAGAAATAAATCATAGCTAAGGAGCTTGAGAAGGCAGAGTTGGAGGCTATTGCTTTGGAGATGAAGAAGAAGGTGGATTTTCTTAGAAAAACTTGTAGGCCTTCTCATGTTGGTGCTGAGACAACTAAAACATCAAATGCTAGCTTATCTACTTTTAAAATTGAAACTCATTTCCAAAGGAGACTAAATCATTTAGAAAGATACAAACAATTCTCTTTCCTTCATATTCTTGGTTATCCTAATGTAGTCCCTAATGAAATTAGAGATAAACTACACAAGTTTGCTAGAAATAATGTTATCACATGTGAGGAGAATATTAAAAAAATAATTGATATGATGGGTGACTATGACATTATACATGAGGATGTGTTAATGCAACTCTTTATTCAATCTTTAGTTGGGGATGCTAGGGATTGGTTTAAGCAGTTGCCTTATGGGTTTGTTGGGTCTATGGATGAATTAATGGGTTGTTTTAAACAATAGTATGGTGATAAGACAAACAAGGTATTTATGTTGAATCAATTCAATAATATCAAAAAGAATTAAAATGAGGACGTTTCTGAATTCAATACAAGATTTCAGAGAGTCATGCATAAAATTTTCCAAGTTATGTGGCTTGATGAGAAGGTATGTCTTGCAACTTATCTAAATGCCTTTGATTTTAAAATGGGATACCTTCTAAGAGAAAATAATTCTACAAATCTCATAGATGCCTATAAGACAATGATGAATATTGAGACTAATAGGAGAGTGTTAGGGAAGTTGGGTAGAAGAGAGGATTGGAATCCTTATAGGAAGGAATGAGATAGGTCTTCTACTGATAAGACTAAAGACGAGATCAATATGAAGCACATTCTAAGTGTCACTATGGATTTGAATCCTAAAGAAAACAAGAATGTTAGGGCTCCAAATAATGACAAACCATTCATCAATAACTTCAATAGGTAGAAAAGAATGCAAAATTATCCATGTACTACATGGTGGAGAGATGGGAATCCTATCCTTCCAAAAAGAAAATACAACCCTGATGATAGGACTCCTAACACTATGCAAAGAAACTCAATCAATATGTCTAATGATGTTTCTTGGTGCACAACTTGTCAATCTCCACATAATCCCAATTATTGTGAAGTTGCCCTAAGTGTATTTGCAAATGAGGTTCAAAAAGAGAGGGAAGAGGAGGAAAAATTTAATGATAACAGTGGTTGTGTCATGACTTGTGCACATTTGAGGAGTGAAGAAGAATTTGATGATGATAATGAAAGCCAGGGTCTATTTTCATCTCATGAAAAGGAAGAGATTGATGACATAAGTTGCAATGTTACAAGGGGTAAGGAGCCTTTTGTAGTAAGCAGAACTTTAGATGAAGAGATTGACAAAATTACTACAGGCATTGTTACTCAAGCAAGGAGTAACTACAATTTGAGAAATAGGACAGTTGGCAATGGAGATGGCAAGCCAGCTAGTATGTTATCAGTGAAGAAGCAATAGACACTAAGCAAACACAAGGAAAATAAAAGAATGTTGAATGTAAAAAGAATAAATATTAGAGAAGAAGAAAATCCTAATAATCCAAATGTTGTCCACAAGGTAAAAACAAAAATTCTAGAAATAAATGTTTCCTCTTCCCAAAAGGATAAAAAAAGAATTGAGCCTAGTTTGGCCACTCAAGTTGAAGATGGAAATGTTGTCACTTTGGGAGAAAACATCTCTGATATAAAATACAACCCTGTTAATATGGGGCAATGATTATCAAAAATAACTATCAAGGTCCTACTTCTAGAGATGATGAGGATTGAAAAACATAAGGAAAATACTTTGACATGGGTGAATATCATTACTTCTTCAAGGACTCAGAAGCAAGAAAAGAGTGAGAATATCATAAACAAAAAAGGATAAATCTAATAATAAGGGAAAAGATTTAGAAGAGACTATCTCCAAGATCCCTTAGGTTTTCTTAAACAAAAATCATCTAAACACTCCTTTGGGGGTTGTAGATCCCTTCTTCTTAACTCTATTTATAAATCATAAGAAGCTTAAAATTGCATGATAGATTCAGGAGCATCAAACACTGTCATGCCTGCATCTATAAATAAATTAGTGGGACTACAGGTTGATTCTCCTGATGGAAGATATCAAGGAATAGACTCTAGAGAGGTGCTTATTATAGGGATAATCAAAGATTTTCCTTATAGACTTGTTGCATGTCCAAGAAGATACTAACAATGAGTGTCTTAGTTGTGGATATTCCTCTTAAGTATGGAATTCTATTGTCAATAAAGTGGAGTGCTTCAATGGGAGAAATTATTCAATGTGACATGTCCTTTGCAACCTTGATATTGCTAGTGAGAATGTTAAGGTAACTAAACAAACTATAAATCCTCACATGATTGAGGAGAATGAAGATGATAACACAAATTGTTTCTTAGATACTAACATTGGATCCTTTCAAGTCCAAGATGGGAAGGTTGAAGGTGAAGGTCAACATATGTTATTATCTAAAAATAAGGATATCCTCATTGGAAATAATGTCTTTTGGACTATGTACTTTGATGGTGCAAGCTCAAAAGAATGAGTTGGTGTAGGAGTTATATTGATAGTTTCTCATGGTAAGACCTTCAAGTTCTCATTCACTTTGATATTCACATGCACTAATAATATTGTATGATTCTTTACTAATTGGATTAAGGTTAGCTTCAAGACACAATATAAATAATCTCAGAGTGATTGGTGATTCTGAGTTAATAATTTCTTAGATAAGATCTAAATAAGTTTCAAAGAATTAAAGATTAAATGAGTATAGAAATGTTGTTTGATATGAAGTTGAAAACTTGGATGATTTTGGCATTGATTGGATGCATAGAGGTCAAAACAAAGTGGCAGAATTGTTGGCCAATATTGGATTAAGACCAGAAAATATTACTTTTACAGGAATCTCTAAAATTGAGGTTCAATCTAGGGCATCCATTCTAGAATATGTTGAGATTTGGCAGGTCTTTGAAGATTATTTGGATATCCTGAGATTATTGTATTCTAAATCTTATTTTGGGAATAAAGAGATGGATTTTAGTGGGTATGTAAAGACTATGTATGGTACAGATTCTATTTTTGGGAAATATGTCTTGCACCTGAAATCAAACAAGGTGTTTAAAGGCTTGGTTGTGCTTGAGAAAGCCTTTGACAATAAGGACAAGACTTTTTCTACAAGAACTATGAACAAGTCTGAGGACTTGGAAGAAGTGAACTTAGGGACAGATGAAGCTCCAAAGAAGGTATATATTGGTGAAAGCTTGTCTCCTAAACTAAGAGGGTTGTTAGTTGATCTTCATTAAAATTAAAAACATGTCTTTGCATGGTCTTATGATGACTTGAAGGCATACAGAGGATATATCTTCCAACATGAGATTCCTTTGAAGGAAGGAACAAAGCCTTTCAGATAAAAATTAATACTTGTCAATCACACCCTAGCACCCAAGATGGAAGAAGAATTGAAGAAGATGAGGGATTCCAGAATAATCAAGCCAATAATACATTCAACATGGGTATCAAATTTTGTACCAATAAGAAAGAAAAATGGTGATATTAGACTTTGTGTAGACTATAGGAAATTGAACATTATTTCATTAAAGGATAAATATGGGTTGCCTAACATAAAAAAAATGTCACAAAGAGTCACTGCATCAGAGTTGATGTCTATGTTGGATGAATTTTTAGAGTACAAGTAGGTCATGGTCAAGGAATCAGAGAAATTTGAGACTACATTCACCATACTCAGGGGAGCTTATGTGTAGGTCAGAATTCCTTTTGGCTTGAAAATTTTTGGAGCTACTTTTTAGAGAGCCATGGATGTGGCATTTGTAGATTTCATAAATAAGCTCCTTGTAGTCTATCAAGATGATCTTACTGATTATTCAACAAAGGAAGATCAACATTGTGGTCATCTTTAGAGAATATTTTTGACAGCATTGGAGTATGGAGTTTCTTTTAACCCACTGAAGTGTGTGTTTAGGGTGACAGAGGGAAATATTTTAGGGCATATTGTATCTAAGGATGGAGTTTAGATTTACCCTGAAAGGGTAGATGCAATTCAAAAAATCCCTCAACCCAAGAATGTTAAAGGTATTCAATCCTTCTTTGGATAGGGAAATTTCTTAAGGAGATTTATTACTAACTTTGCAGGATTGAGTATTCCAATCTCAAGGATGATGAAAAAGGAGAAAAAGTAGAATTGAATTGAGAAGCATGGAAGAATTTTTCATATATCAAGTAGGCTATCAAATATGCTCATTTTTTAAGAACACCAAACTATGGTAAGCCTTTGCAAATATTTTCATTTGCTTCATACAATATTGTTGGTGCAATATTCTTACAAAATAATTTAGAGGGCTTTGAGAAGCCCATTTTTTTTTCAATAAGTCTTTACAAGAAGTAGACCTAAAGTATGATATCATGGAGAAGAAGGCCTATGCTTTAGTCAAAGATGAAAAATATTTTAGGTGCTATTTGGTTGGAGCAACTGTGGTTTCTTATATGCCTAGTGCTTCTGTAAAAGACATTTTAGGTCAACAAAATGTTTGAGGGAAGAGGTGTAGATGGATAAACAAGATCCAAGAATTTAATATTGATATTAATATTATGAAATTGGTTAGATGCCTAGGACTAGAAAAACTTATGGCTCAAAGAAATCTGGATGCAAATCATATAGATATGCTAGAATAAAATAAGAGGCCTTATATATTTGATATGGAATATTGTGAATGATATAAGGATATTATGGATACTTGAAGAAGCTGATAATACCCCCTAATATGGAAGAAAATAGGAGGAGAAAAATCAAGTTTCATGTTGAAATGTATGATATAATTCAAGGTCAATTATGGTGGAGGAGCAATGAAGGAGTATTTCTCAAATGTATAGATTATGACAGATCTAGAATCCTATTGGATTAGATGAATGATGGTGCATGTGGAGGTCATTATATGGCTAAGACTACTGCACACAATATTATTATATTTGGCTTTTGGTGGCCTACTAGCTTCAAGGATGCCCAAAAATATGTTAAGAAACATGATGCTTGCCAAAGATTTGCAGGTAAGCTTAAATTCAGTGGGCATTTTCCTTTGAATAATGTTGCAATAGAGGCACCTTTTCAGAAGTGGGGAATGAATTTCATTGGAGAGATCCCAAACAAGTCTACTGGGGGTCATTCACGGATATCAATAACAATTGATTAATTTACCAAGTGGGTTGAGGCAATCCCCACTATAAGATCTATTAGTAAGGTTTTAACTGATTTCATGTTGCAGAATATCTTGACTAGATTTGGTTGTCTAGAGACTATTGTGGTAGACAATGAAATCTATTTTAGATCAAAATAATTTAATTCTTTCTGCTAGTAATATGGGATCCAAGTATCTTACTCATCCCCATATCATCTACAAGGGAATGGTCAAGCTGAGTCAAGTAATAAGAGTCTGATTAAGATTATGAAAAGAGTTCTAGATAAAAATGAGAAGGCCTTGGACTCAAGGTTGTAGCATGCACTATGGGCTGATAGAGTGATAGTGAAGAAGGTCATTGGTTGTGCACCTTTTGATTTGGTATATGGTATCCATGCTAGGTTTCCCCAAAACAACTTGTTGCAGATGTACAAATTTATCCAGCAATATGATGATGAATTAGATGATGAGATGATAATCAAAATGGATGATTTGATACAACTAGATGAATCAAGAAGGGATGCACATGACAAAAATGTAAAGTTGCAGTTGCAATGTAAGAATTTGTTCGATAAGAGAACCACTGTTAGAGGTTTTGAAGCTGATTATTTGGTCCTGATGTGGAATGCTAGAATTGAAGACAAAGGAAAAAATTTTAAGTTTGATCCTATATGGCTTGAACCATACATTACTGATAGAAAATGGGGTTTAGATTCTTAAATTTTCAAAGATTTGGGTGGATATACTTTGGAACTACTAGTTCATGGACAATTTTTGAAGTTTTACTTCTCTTGAAGTCTCAAATCCATGAACAGTAGGTTGTAAATAGTTTTTGTTTAGTTTAGGGTCTATTTTTTAGGTTAGTTTATTTTTGGTTGGTGTTCTGTGTATTCGAGAATTTTTGAATTCTTGTCATGCCTGCAAGATGCATACCTCCCCAATCAGATCTACTGTTAGACCCTTTTCAAAATTTTCTTAGTTTTGTGCTTTGCTCCTATCTCTACAAATTATTTTAGGTCTCTGGACCTTAAGGTTTTGTATCCATCATGAAAATGTGCCTTAAACCCTAAACCCTCTTGCCTCTTTATACTTTGAAGTTACTTTTCTGAGTCAAATTAGTTTTATAAGCTCATGTGTTTTCATTAACATTGTGGAGCAGGCCCACTTTATCACTTAAGTATTTAGGTCTCATGTGTTTTATATCCTAGAGGGGTTTTAATATTTCCCTAAGTCCTAGGTTTTAATGTTTCCAAGTCAATTTTTACCTTTTAAATCTATCGAGCAAGTTGAAGTTAGTCCTACGGCTGGTGCATTACCTCAAATGCAAAGATGAGGGTAGTTAATTATTAAGGCACCATGCCTATGTGAAAAGTGGAATTTTATGGGACATGGCCAGAGATCAAGTGAAGTTAATGAGTGATCAAGTCAGATTTGATTGTGTGGTTAGCACTTTTCCCTGAAGAGAAGATGAATGATAGTTAGTGTTCAAGGCATTATGTCAAGTCGATACATGGTAGGATAGATATTATGTTAAAGTAAAGGTAACAAGAAGTCAAGTTAATTTTCATCCAAGGATGGGTGTAAAGCCTTGAAGAAGAGATGTAATCAGATTAATCATCAAGGAATTATGCCCTTGCATCGCATGTCCGAAGTGGGTCTGGATCAGTGACAAGGTAATAAGGTGAAAGGTCAAAAAAGTTTGGTAAGATCTACAATTATCACTTTCC
This sequence comes from Thuja plicata, assembly GCA_018584345.1. Lineage (NCBI taxonomy): Eukaryota > Viridiplantae > Streptophyta > Pinopsida > Cupressales > Cupressaceae > Thuja > Thuja plicata. The sequence goes on along the minus strand of MU224813.1, from coordinate 1,415,837 downwards.
CTTGATTGGAGAGATGAATATTTTTACCATTCGAGCCATTATGACAGAGTTCCACGTGTTCATGGCAGGGCTAGGATAAAGTCAAAGGATGATTAAAAAGTGGTTAGTTCAAATTTCATCATGTAGATGGTGCTTTGTCTCAGGTCAAAGATGCATGGAAGATAGTTACTAAGGCATTGCACCTATATTACATGTGACTTAAATTGAAGATGGGGTCTGCAGTTAGCAAGGTGGTGGTAAGGTTAGTCATGGTAAGGTTAATTCAATCCAACGGGTGACGCTTTTCCTTATAAAAGAGATGCAAAAATGATAATGTTTAATGCATCGTGCCTATGTGGCACGTATCCTTCCTAGTTTGTGGGACCTAAAATTACAAAGCCAAGGGTAAAGATAATGTTTAGTCAAGTTGGTTTTGATCTCATGGTGGGTGTAAAGCCTTAAAGAGAATATGATCGTCAGATAGTGTTTGAGGCATTGTGCTTGCGCGATACGTGGATAGGTGATGGGACCTAGGTAAAGGTAAATAAAGGTAAAGGCATTTTTAATTTATTTAAATATGATGGTTGGCACAAAGCCTCATGAAAAAGATGATATATGGTTTGTCTTAGAGTCATCGCGATGGGGCGACACTTGGCAGGATCTGATCTGAGGCCTAGGTAACTTAAAGTTGATCCATGGTTGTATTTTAAAGTTGAATAAAGTATTGATATCTATCATTGATGAGGGTTTCACACTAGGGAGATAGCCATTGTAACTGATTTTCAAATTTGCAAATGCTTTCTCAGGGTTTCCATCCATACTTGCATGTTGCAGACTTTCCTAGAAGTGTCTTGAGGTCTTTCTTGTCCTTGGATCAACTTTATTGGTGTCATTTGGGTGGATGGTGATATTTTCTATGGTTCTGTTAGATTTTATTGTAGCCTCATGTTCTTGTATGGATCCTAGTTTACTTTTTTCTTTGAGGTTTCTCTTCCCATGTTGTGACTGTTCTGCATTTATTTGGTTGGTCATTTCTTACATCTTGATGGGTGATGCCCCAGATAAGATATTTTCATGATCTTTTGGAGAAAGATCAACAAGAAGGGAAGGACTAAATTTAATTGATGGGAAAGAAAATTTTTAGTAACCCTCTTATAGGGTTTTCCTTTTCCTATAAAGTCTTTTTCTTCTTTCAATGTTAAGGGTTCAATAATTTTTGACCCTAAGGGTTGGCTCAAGACTTTTAGTCCTTAGGATATAGTAGATTCATGTTAAAATGTAGTGAATATAGATAAAAAGTTCTTGTAATCTTTTGCACATTATTGAATGGTATTTTATTTCATTCATATTGATTCATAAAATTTGACTCATCATACTTAATATAAGTATTTCTTAGTTTCAAGTCTCTCCTTGGTGTTCACCTTATGAGTTGTGGATCTTATGGTTCATTAGATAGAAGCTCTTTTTGTGTATGTTATATTCCTTAGTTTTGATCTAGGATCAAATTGAATGTTCTTTAGATATAACATAAATTCATTGGTTGTATCTACAAAAGTATTCTATAAGAAGTGTGTGATTTGAGGTATTTTTATTTATGGATATGAGTATTTTCCAATAGGTAATTTTATGTTCTCAATACTTATATTGAAGTGTTTCCCAAAGGAAAAGGCATGGATCAAGAACTAGTATATTTGTTTGCTGATATATGTCTGATCTGGTTTGGTTATATTCTGTAATTTTACATCAAAACCATATCCAAGATCCCTATTATTTGTGGTTGTTGGTTGTATGTCCAAAATAGTAATGGAGATTCAATGAGTGTCAGGTTAACATTTAGCATTTTCTTACTATCATTTTTTGTTTGAATCCAGAAGTATAAGGTATTGTAAAGAGTTGAGTTTTGTCTGGATTATGTGTACCCACCTTGGTTTTGCATAGCCAGAAGTGGAGAGGGAAGTCTTGTCCATAAATTTAGTTCATTTACCTTACAAAGATCTCACATTTGGAACTAACCATTTATAATATCAGTCACAAGGTATCTTGGTTTCTTTTCATAGCGTAACAGTTTTAAACACCAACAGATTCAAACAAAACACCTGATGAATTATGGTATGGTTACACACCTAATGTTAGTTATTTTAGAATATTTGGAAGTTGATACTATATTATGAAATATAATTGAAATGATGAATTTGATTCAAAAGGTGATATAGGAATATTTTTAGGATATTATTTTAAGAGAAAAACTTATAAGTGTTTGAACAAGTCTTCTAACAAGATCATTGAAAGTGTAAATGTAAAAGTTGATGAATTTTATAAGAAGAATGATATTGAAAGTAGAAGAGAAGCAAAATACTATAGTAGATCTGTTTACATTTAAAATCCTAACACTTTCCCCAATAAACTTGGTAACATTATCGAGTAACAGGATAATGTTACCAAGCATTAAGATGCACCAATCAAGAATCAAGAAGATGTCACAACTAGAGATCATAATCATACACCAACTGGAGAACACAATGAAGAACAAAGAAATGAACCTATACTTGCAAAATATGTAAGAAGAAATCATCCACAAATTTAGATTATTGGAGACAAGAGGGCTGGCATGATGACACGAAGTAAGTTGAATGATAACACATGTTTGGTTTGTGAGTTTGAACCTAAAATTGTTAGAGATTCACTTGAAAATGATGAATGGATTAAGGCAATGAATGAAGAAAGTGAGCATATAATGAAAAACAAAACATGTGTCACATTATTACCAAGACCGAGTGATAAGAATGTAATTGGAACCAAATGGATATTCAAAAAAAATTGAATAAGAATGGAGATGTTACACGAAATAAGGCAAGACTAGTATGCAAAGGGTATGCACATGAAGGTATTTATTATGGATAAAATTTTGCACGCGTTGCTAGACACGAGGGAGTTAAGAATTTTTCTTTCTTATTCTTCTTAGAAAGGATTTAAAGTATATCGGATGGATGTTAAATCTGCATTTCTGAAATGGATACTGGAAGAAGAGGTATACATTGAACAACCTAAAGGTTTTGTTCATCCTAATCAGACAAACATTGTATGTAAGTTTCCTAAAGCTTTGTATGGACTAAAACAAGCACTGAGAGCATGGTATGAAAGACTACACTCCTATCTTATTAGTATTGGATTTTTTAGAATAAGTAATACCAAAAAATTGTACTTGAAATGATGAAATGATAATATTGATTCTAATTGTTGAAATTTTTTTTGATTATATTATATTTGGAGGAAATGATATCTTATGCAAATCATTCACTGATGAAATGAGAAAATAATTTGAAATATTAATGTTTAGAGAGATCAATTTTTTCTTGGATTGCAAATTTCACAACAGGAAGTAGGCATATACATTACTCAATCAAAGTACATCAAGGAAGCACTGAAAACATTCAGAATGGAAGATTCAAAACCAGTCGGTAAACCTATGGTCACATGATGCAAATTGACAAAAGATGATAAGACAACTAAGGTAAATAAGACATTGTATAGAAAAACCAAAAATATTTTTGGCATTTTTTTCAAAGGGAGAAAAGATTCAATGAAATATATATCCACTACAAAGGACAAATGGAGAAAAGAGAAAAGGAAATAAATGAAATATCTATCCATTAAAGGGAGAGAAGATTCTAAAGACAATTAGAGAGAGAGAGAGAGAGAGAGAGAGAGAGAGAGAGAGAGAGAGAGAGAGAGAGAGAGAGAGAGAGAGAGAGAGAGAGAGAGAGAGAGAGAGAGAGAGAGAGAGAGAGAGAGAGAGAGAGAG
>MU224813.1:1384948-1402643 GCA_018584345.1 Thuja plicata | reverse complement strand
AGTGGCAACCGATTTTGAATTTGTCATATTAAATTTCTCTAAGACTTTAAGGATGTATTTTTCTTGGGATAACTTAATTTCTCGCTTATGTCTATCTCGGATTATATCCATCCCAAGAATCCTCTTCACTACCCCTAAATCTTTCATGGCAAAATGATGAGACAAATGTGTCTTCAGCTCATGAATGACTCTCATACTGTTACCAGCAGTCAACATATCATCAACATACAATAATAAGATGACAAACTCACCACTCAGAAGCCTTTTGAGGTACACACATGGGTCTAATTCGCAACGAGTGAAACCTTGCTGAGTCATAAAGTGATCAAAATTTAAATACCATTGACGAGGAGCTTGCTTCAGCCCATAGAGACTCCTCTTTAATCTGCAAACTAGATGCTCTTGCCCCTATTTTACAAAGCCTTTCAGCTGTTCCATATATAATTCTTCATCAATGTCCCCATGTAGAAATGCTATTTTGACATCGAGTTGCTCAAGCTCGAGATCCCACGCTGCTGCCATACCAAGTACCAAATGAATGGTTTGCATTTTTACCACTGGAGAAAAGATTTCATTGAAATCCACACCCTTCTACTGAGCAAATCCCTTCACTACCAGTCTGGCCCGATATCTCTTCCGGCCACCATCTTCTTCTTTTATGCGATAGACCCACTTATTCTTTAATGCTTTACGATTTGGCGGAAGAGTGACCAAATCCCAAGTTTGGTTCATGTTTAAAGACTCCATTTCATCTCTCATTGCATCCAACCAGAATGCTGAATTTACATCAGAGCAGGCCTGTTGAAAAGTTTGTGGCTCTGCCTGATCAGAACACAGGGAGAATAACAGTTCGTAGTCGTCAAATTTTCTGGGACGTTTCTTCTCTCTGGTTGATCTCCTCAATTGGATATTGGGATTAATATTAACATCAGAAGCATCAGAATTTGCAACCTCTATATTGGTTATGTCAGGTGTCTCACCAACATTCTGACCTGCCTCATGTGGAGGACACGCTGCCTCCCATTTATCTTCTGCCGTGGGTGGGTATTTAAAAAACTAAGAGCTTTGTATTTGACTGTCCGCATGGAGTGTGGTCGGCAGTGTATGCTGCTTGGTTTGGGTGCGTGCTGACTGGTCAAAGTGTAGGGGAGGCTCCACGCAATGTGCAGGGGAGTCCACCCAGGTATTAGAGGAGGCCCTGTGAAAAATAGTGGAGGCCCCATGAATCTGTTGAGAGGGGGCCCAATGTGAAATAGGCTCTGCCCGCGACAGAGAAGAAGAATGCGGTAGGGGCTTTAACAGCTGGGCTTCCTGTGGGTTATGGGAAACATCCCACTTAGAAGTGTTTGGTGTGGGAAATAGAGTTTGCAAAGGCTGTGTAGAGTTTATAGAAGTCTCAGTGGAATGTGGTGAAAATGGCAGCGTAGAAACAATGACAGGCTGCGTGACCATTGGAACTGGCATTGGAGTAATGATAGAGTGTGGACTTTCATTTCCTGGGGGGATAGGTGTAGTAGAGGGATGGAAAGTAACACAGGGAGTTCAATGTATTTGAGTATTGCCATTATCTGTTAAATCAAATTTAATAAAATCATCAGAATTAGACTTCTGATTGTGCAGACCTTAGAATGCTTTCTCATTAAATAATACATACTTGCTCCGTATCACTTTCTTAGTGATTGAATCCAATAAATGATAACCAAACTCATCCTCACCATACCCCCAAAAAATGCATCTCTTGGATTTGAAATCCAATTTTGTTCTCTGCTCTTTATTAATATGAGCATATGCATCGCACCCAAAGACACGCAAATGAGAAAAAGAAATTCTCTTACCAGCCCACCTCTCTTCCGAAATGTCAAAATCAAGAGGTGACGAAGGAGCTCGGTTTATTAAATAAACCGCTGTATTACATGCCTCTGCCAAGAATTCCTTCCCCAAACTGGCATTTGACAACATACACCAAGCTCTTTCCAAAATAGTTCTATTCAACCTCTCTACTGCACCATTTTCTTGAGGTGTATACAGAACTATTTTAATCCTCCGAATACCATGATCTGTACAAAAATGATCAAACTTCGAAGAGAAAAACTCACCACCATTGTCTGTTAGTAGACACTTAATCTTTCTTCCAATTTGATTTTCCACCTTAGCCTTAAAGCTTTTAAATTTTGAAAAAACTTCTGATTTCCTATTTAGCATGTAAATCCAAACTTTGCGAGTGCAATCATTAAGAAATGTAACAAAATAATTAGCACCACCAATAGAAGTTACCTCCGTAGGATCGAAAATGTCAGAATGAATGAGCTCTAATGGAGATGATTTCTCCTCATGTCCCATCCTTACGAAGCTGGTGCAATTTTGTTTGCCATAAAGGCAATTCTCACACAATGTCAAATTAACCAATTTTAAGCCTGGAAGTTGGTCTCTTCGAAGCATAACTTTAAGACCTATTTTTCTCATATGACAGAGTCTCTTATGCCAAAGTTTAGCATTGCTTTTCGCAGCCACCATGACTGCTCCCACTTCACCATTAGACTCTAATGTGTATAAACTTCCATTTTTCTACCCTTTTGCTAAAACCAATTGACCTTTGGACACTTTTCAAGAAGCTAAATCGAAATTAACATTGCATCCTTGTGTATATAACTGACTAACAGAAATCAGATTACGCTTAAGTGTAGGAACATGCCTAACATCTTTTAAGATCCATTTACTTCCATTTTTCAGCGACAAGGAAATATCCCCTTTGCCGACTATATCACATTCTTTATTATCCCCAAGAAAAACTTTGCCAAACGTACCTTCATGGTAATTTGTGAAAGCACTCCGGCATGGAGTTGCATGAAATGAGGCACCAAAATTGAGAACCCACAAATCTGAATCCGTGTTGTCAGCTGCAAGTACCAAAGCTCCATCAGTTGCAGCATTAAAACTGGCATTAATAACATTATTTTGAGCCCTTTTATAGTTCCAGCATTGCTTCTTTGTGTGTCCAGATTTTCCACAAAACCAACATGCGCCATTTCTTCCTCTCGATTGCGAGTGATGGCTCGATCTGCCTCTTCCTTTGTTATTATTATTATTGTTATTTCTTCCTCTCTCATGACTTCTCCCTCTATTGCTTGTGCTCACAACTGTTAGAGCATCTCCGGAAGAGGGTTCCTGTTGCTTCCTTCGCATGTCTTCACTGAGTAATGTGGCTACGACTTCATCGAATTTCAGCTTGCTCTTGGCTAAAACTGAAGTGCTCACATCCATTAAAACTCCTTCCCAGCTGTTTGAAAGTGAGCATAATAACAATATTGCCTTTATTTCATCATCTAATGCGATTCCAACCGAAATCAGCTGAGTGACAAGAGTATTGAACTCGTTTAGGTGATTCAATATCAGCCCTCCTTCTTTCATTTTCAGATTATATAATTTCTTGATGATGAATACTTTGTTCGATGCTGAAGCTATCTCATATAGTGAAGATAGCTTAACCCACAATTATTTCATGGTCTTCTCAGTCGAAACATTGAAGAGGACGTTACTAGATAGAGATAAGAAAATCGTTGCCTTTGCTTTCTGATCGATCTTCTCCCAATCTTCATCCGACATTGAACCCTTTCCTTTTGTTTTTCCAAGTAATGCTGGTTGCAAATCCTGCTTAATAAGCAGAGATTCAATTTGAACTTTCCATAGTCCAAAGTTCTGCCCTGAAAACTTCTCAATCTTCCATTTATCTGCTTCATCCATGGTGCCTGCAAGACCTCACCGATTTCTAAAAAATTGAACGAGCTTAACCAGCTCTGATACCAATTGTTGAAAAGTAAAGTGCAGAGATAAACAATTTAAAAATCAGAATGAAAGTTTAGATAAACAATACACAGACACAAAGATTATAGTGGTTCATCCAGCTATTCTGGATTACGTCCACTCTACAAGCAGGGCATATCTCTTTCTATTAAAAATAAAGTCTGTTACAATTATCCAGCAGCACTCAGCGCTTTTGTAATTCCATATTGCATGGTCAAGGATTAATCATAGAAACTGTGGAAGTCAGGGAATAAGACGGTTACAATAGCAGGTGAAGATTGGGCTTCACAGAATTCTTAGCTGTTACATTGACAGAGCCGTTACAAAAAATCTTAAATCTATTTAATCTTAAAACTAATAGTTTCTTAAATAGATTCTTATAAAGTTGTAAATAACTAGTAAGGAAAATTAAGCTTCATCAGCTAATGAAAATGATTAATCATTGGAAACATAAATGTGTGGAACCTTTTGGAGCTACCTTCCAAAATAGTATATTTCATGAGAAATTCAAAAACTCTTGGAAAAACCTAAAAAGGTCTTCACAATTGAAACCACTTTGGAGGTAGTTCACATTTCCTCCTAGTTTCAGTAATGTTTGCATTTCTACCTAATAGTCTCCCTCTTTTTATTTGGAAAGTGCACATCACTATATAGACTTTAGTGGAAAAAGAAATAGTCTTTGTTAAGAAATGGAAAGAGGTTCGATGCATCATCACTACTTATCCTTTTTTCATGAACCAACAAACTCCAAAGAATGAGTCAGATCAAACTATTTTATAGATAGAGTGTAGAGAGTGAAGTTACCTTCCTCAAAGATATATCAGACCTCATGGGATTTTTTAACATTATTACAACCTTCTAGTTCAATTAAAACTAAATTCTCTCCCATTGTCATAGAATAGAAGATGAAATGTAGAATAACAAAATCTAGAACCAAAGGAGGAAGATAAGGGTACTTTTGGAACTGTCAATGATAAAATTACTCAAAGTAAGACTCAAAATGAATTTTATATGTCTAAACAACTTCATATACGATGAATAGTTAAATTGAAATACCACATGTGTTCATGTGTCTCCTTTGGAGAATGTTAGCAAGGAGAGAGATAAAATTTAGATAACCAAACACAGAACCAAAAGAGGAAGATACAATTAGATTGTGGAACCACCACGTATAAAATTACTCAAAGTAAGGCTCATCATGAGTTTGATACATTCTGAAAAGAGCATAGATGATGAATAGTTAAATTGAAATACCACATCTATCAATGTGTAACCTTTGGAGAATGTTAGCTAAAAGAGAATAAAACTTCTCCTACATAACACAATCATTAATTTGAGTTTCTATATTAGTGAAAATGTTTTCTAACCTATTGACTTCTCCAAAAATATATAAAACCATATCTTTATAGAAATCTATGACATTGGAGCAGGCATCATTAATCAAATTCTTCACCTTCCAACTAAATTTTTATTTAGTGATCAATAGATTGATGATATTCATCAAGTCACCCTCGAAAATGATATTTTTTAATAAATTTAATTCTAGCAATGTGGATGTGTTTCTAATACACAAGAACCTCAATAGAGTATTATGTATGAACCCTTAAATTGATAGTATTAGAAAATATGAGGCTACCTTCATGGCCATGTAAAACTCCACTCGTGTCCTTCTTCCTAGGTTTCCCATGAGTGTAACTATCAAAGGAAAGTTATTTTCAATGTATTGATTTGAAATAATATATAGATTTTATTGGAGTTGATGATTTACAAAACCGCACAGCTCCCAAGAGTCAACTACATACAAACACTTATCATAGAAAGAGAGAAGAAAATGCTATGGAGGCCATAAATAACAGATCTATGGAAGAGGAAACATCCTCAATTGATTCAATAATAATGGAATGGAATTACAAAGGAAGTGATAATTAGAAAGTGATGAATCCTGATAAAGGAGATCAAAACCTTAAGAAGGGTGGAGAAACCTTGGTTGCATGAATAATTAATAAATAATTAATTATTGCATGCCTCAAGTTTAGCTTAAGTGAGCTAGAGATAAAAAGGTGACTTAATAATTAAATAAATAATGATTTAATTAATAAGTGAAAATGTGACTTAATAACTAAATCAATCATGGTTTAATTAGTAAGTGAAAATACCCTTTTACTCTAACACCCCCCATTAAGATAAACTTAGGGAGAAGCTAAAAACCTAGAAACAACTACTGAAAGAAGGAAATGGGTCCCGAAAACAAAGCTTGATCAGGTACCCAAGTAAAAAAATCTCTGTAAAGAGGAGAAAAGGAGGAAACCCAATGGGAAAAACCCCTCTCCAAAAAGAGATGAATACTAGTGAAGGACTAAAGAAGCCACCAACTAGAAAATATCCCAAAATAATACTAATAAAGGAAGAACATGTAGAACACCTCTGAAGCATGATGCAACAAACACTATCGAAGAATAACTGTTGGAACCTCCACTGTAGTAGAACATGATCAGGTAGAGAAGACTCTAAACAAATCTTGAATAGATAATCAATCTAGGATAGAAGGATGCCTCCAAAATATGAATGAAAGAGTGTCAATATGGTAAATGATCCATCTCACCGAAATGCATAGGTACCCAGCCTCTACATCTTCCTAGTACGTAAGAACAAATAATGAATACATAGATCACTCCATCAAACTAGGGAAGCATTAGAGCCAATAATAGATACCCCCCATAATGTTGATCAGGGAGAGGCATGATAGATACATTGAATCAGACTACCATGAATAACTACATGATGATGAATGTACAAGCACATATAAAGGATGGTGTCATGGAAGGATCACTGTCTTGACACACATCATGAGGTTAATGTGGTGGAAGGAACACTCACTTGACAAAGGTAGATGGAAAAAAAAAAAAATATGAAACCCTCCCATGGCACTTTATAATATAGTGCAAGTAAAATCAAGCACAAAATGTGTAGGATCCCAATCATGCATCAGATGACACTTTAATTCAGTGCGTTTGCAAAAATAGAAATGTGACAGAAATAGATGTCTACAATTTCCAAGAATGATAGGGAGCTGTATAAACATGAAGAAGAGATAAAAATAATTCATCCCATGAACACAACAGGATCCTAGGACCTGAAACATCCAAGATATCCACTAGATTTACAAAAACACAAAAATATGAATAAAAAATACCTAGAGTAGAAACTGGGTGTGAGACCCATGAAATAAGATAAAGCACTGAACTAGATTTCTAATGTCATGTGGATGTTGAAAATCAGAGTCTGAATGACCAAGATATGGATCCTAGAGTGCAAAAAAGAACCCTAGCTTTGACTCGTAAAACACCGTACAAGAGAAAAAAATGTCGTATGCGCAAGATATGTGAGAAAAACCACAAGGTGCTCATTATGAAAAAATGGAAAGTTACATGATGGGTTGGCGGGTGTCAAATTTAACCAAGATCTCACACCTTTGACTACTGATGTCAGCAACACGAAAACTGATGCACCATGAAAACTGAGGCATTTTTGCCTCAACAAGTGTGGCAAGGTAGAGCATTCCAAAAAGAGAACCACGATTTCAACTGTGTCCAAATTAGATGTGTCATATATTAAAATGGGGATTTTGTGGAATTTTGGACACTATCGTTAGGTCAATTTGATCCCACAGTGCTCTGAAAACTATCTCCACCCCAAATCCACACAACTTTTCATAGAAAACATCTCAAAAAACATGATCTAAAGGGAAAGAACAAAAAAATCTCATGAAGAGAACATGGGCATGAAAGGGAGGAGCTCTGATACCATATTAGAGTTGATGAAAAAATCAACCCCACAATTCCCAAGAATTACCTGCATGCAAACACCTGTCACAGAAAGAGAGAAGCAAAAGCTATGGAGGACAGAAAAAACATATCTGTGGAAGAGGAAACATCCTCAATTGATTCAATAATAATGGAATGGAATTACAAAAGAAGTGACAATTACAAACTGATAAATCCTAATAAAGGAGATCAAAACCCTAAGAAGGGTGGAGAAACCTGGTTGCATAAATAATTAATAAAGAATTAATTATGTCATACCTAAAGTTTAGCTTAAGTGAACTAGAGATAAAAAGGTGACTTAATAATTAAATCAATAATGATTTAATTAATTAGTGAAAATACATTTTTACTCTAACATATTTCACTCTAGTAAGGTTTCCTCAAGTTGGTGAACAAAGAATTATATTTCCTCCTCAAAGGAAGAGGAAATTATTAATGTATATGTTATCATCTATTGTTTCTAACTTAGCTAAATATTCTTTCAGAATGAAATGTGGGTTAGATTTAATCAATTTCTGGGTCATATTTGGTTATCAATTTAATATAATAAGAGATAATTTATTATTATAATAATATATTGCTAAATTTGATTCCAAAAAATAGTAGAGTTGTAATTAGAGATAAAAGTAATTTATTATTACATTTATAGATTCTCTTATTGGTTTGGATACTCTGGTCTCCTTAGATATTGTTTCTTGTACCATCACCTCTATTTCTTGTGACTTGATAATTTTTTTTCTTCCTTCATTTTTTCCATACTCTTAGAAGATTCTATTAGAAGATTCTAAATATGGCCATCATTTTAGTTATGTTTCATAGATTTACCTTGTTTTTTATTGGTCAGGTCATTCTAGGTGCTATATATTCTTGTGTAGTACCTATTTTATGTGACCTGGGAAGATATTGCTCTCCTCTTATGGTCCCTAAGACTTATCCTTTTTTTCATTAATTTTATCCCTCCAAACATGGTTCTTATTTGGGTGGAGCTTCTTGTGTTTTATTTGATGGAGCCTCATTCCCTACTCCTAATTTTTATTCTTGAGATGATGTTTTTTCATAGATAACCATTCATCAAAAAATAAATTCCTAAAGGATAAAATTGAAATATTGGAAAAGTTTTTTTTTTTAAAAAAAGTGGAAAGGAATTGTATGTGTAATAACTATATCTTAAGAAAATCAAGTTGATATAGTTGTCCATATAAGCATAACTCTAGGAAAGATTGTTTGGGAATAAGAATATGAACTATAACTTATATATGCATCTATTATCATTCCTCTTCCATAGACAAAATAAAATCCTCTAAAAAAGTAGTCACCACCTCAGACCAAAGTCTCCAAACATTATTTTTTCATAAAGGAGAGATGATAATTTTGAGAAAAATGAATTTGATGTAGGATAGGAGGAAGTAAAATCTCTTGATGGTGATATTTAGAATGACGAGGCATAAAATAGATATTTGAAATTAGTACAAATGAAGAAGAACCTCCTATAGATAGTCATTCATATAAAGAACCCTGACATATGGAATTGGATGGGAAAGTAGAGATGGATAAACTAGAGGAATGTCATGATGTAACTATGAGAGGATATAAAGATGAAGAATGTAAAGAATAAACCTCCCACCATTAGGAGTTAAAAGGAGAGAACATAAGACCAAGGGCTTTAGGATAGAAAAAAAGGAGAAAATGAAGGGGAATAAGAAAACAACCAAGATGTAGAAGAAGAGAAGGATGGGGCAGAAGAAGAAGAAGATAAATAAAATGTGGCTCATGATTAGGACACTTCCTAAATGGATTTAACTATGAAATATCGACAAAGCCTTTTAAAAATTATTCAGGATTAAAGAAAGAAAGAAAGAAAGAAAAGGGAACAGATTGTAGAGCTACACATGTCTTCTTCTTCTCAGCAAAAACATCCTACTCCATCTGTCGATAATGAAATTTTTTTTGTTATTTCTATCAAGATTCAACTATGTAGAAATATCATAATCACCATATGACTTGATGTAGAGAATATCTCCTACTTATAACAGGAAAGTTTCTAGATATAGAAGTGGTTAATAAACTGAAAAAATGACTTAAAACCTCTAATAACATTAAAACTATTCGAGTAAAACCATAGCTTCCTATATATATAACCTCTTAGTCTAACACTTCTACATGGTCATATTGGAACATATGAAAAAGATCAAATATCAATTTTAATAAAGAAAACATGGTGGATATGGTGGTGGGGGAAGATAAGCATAGGTATAGGAAGAAAGCGTAGACCCGCTACTTCACCAAGAATAAAGAAAATGAGGAGACAAATATGAGAATAACCATCTCTATGGTGAATACTAATCATAGAGACTTCACTCCACAAATTTAAAATCAATACAAGTAACTCTAGGGTAGAAAACAAGAAGATAATAAATAGCATCCTTCAAAGAAGCTATGAAAATAATGAAGGATGCAAAAGGACTGACATACTAAGGATGGTCTAAAATTTTAGTTTATAAAAATTGTATCATCAAAAAATGGAAGCACTTCTATTTTTGACCAGTTTATCCCCCTGAGTAAGTGGTTTGGGGTCATGTCAAGTGCCTTCAATGGGTCTCTGACTTGGATCTAGCTTTTCCACCTATTATGCCCCATTTTCCACTTCTCTTCAGCCTATTTGTGGCATTCTGACCTGCAAACCTGAGATTCTTGACCTTAGGGTTAAATTCAACCTTATGGTTCAAGGTCAACCTTGACTCTGACCTAGGTTAGGGTTGACCTTCACCCTAACCTAGGTCAGATTCAAACTCAATTCTGACCCAGGGTCTAGATTTCAAGTTTCCAGGGTTTCTGGATGTTGGGCTTTGGAAAGATTTAATTCCCTCTTCTGGGTCGGCTATTTCAGTCTTTAAAGTAACAACTCTTGAAATTATATTTAATACAAGTCCACTTCTAGGGGTATAGGCCAAATTGGAATTTAATTCTCCCATGTCAGCCTCTGTAGAAGATTGTTCCCTAGATTTGTATATAAGGAGGCATTCTCCCTCATTTTAATCTAAGAAATTTGTAAGCATATCTAAGACTTGAAAGGATAAAAACTAAGAACTTGGACGAAACCTAAGAAAGAATCTATTGAAGAAAGAATCTACATTCAAGCATTCAAGAACCTTCAAGCATTTCATCCATTAAAGAGATCTGTTAGAAGTCATTGAAGGAGCCAAGTTCAATGGAGCTCTCTTGTTGAAGATCTCTCCATCCACATTCCTCCAAGCCTCTTCCTATTTAAAGATCCATTCAAGATTGGTGTTGAATATATAAAGAAAATTTATTTGAGACATCCTATATTCTACCTTCTAAATTATACATTCATTTGGAGTTTACTTACTTGTGGATCTAAGGATTTGAATCCGCCATAAGGGTTTCCATACAAGTAAGGTGAATTTATTCATTTAATTTGTTTATTTATGCAATTTCAATTCAATTATAAGGTCAATTCAAAAACTGAGGTTTGACCAAGGAAAACCCCTCCCCCCAACAAACAAACCATTTTTCTTGCAACAACAGGTTGAGAACAACATATTGGAGGGAAGATCCAGATACCCTTTTCGGCAAACTTTGAGCATCCAAAAACAAATTTTCTGTTGGACTGTACAGGTCAAAGGCGACATTCATTTTTGGGTCAAAATCAGACCTGAACCAGATCCAGAAAATATTTTTGTGTTTTTTTCATCTCTGCATTTATGTTCCAGATCCGATTGCAAAATTTTTAGAAACTCGGTGTAGACACCCTAAAATATCAATCTTCAAATCTGTTGCATTTTGTGGTTATTACTTGTCTTCAATTAATTTCAATTAAAGTTTTAATCTTCTTAAACCTATTACACACTCTTTTCTATAAAAGGTAATTTAGGGTTTTGCGCTTTACCTTTATTCTTAATTGGTTGATTCATTTATGCATTGATCCTTTCTTGAGGGTTAATCAATTTGGATCTCCCCTTTATGAATTTAGGGTGAAGGGCGGAATCATATCTTCCCACATCCATCACAACACATTCAATTAGACATTAATCAATCGAACACAGTAATAATAATAATAATAATAATAATAATAATAATAATAATAATAATAATAATAATGATGATGATGATGATGATGATATTGATAATGATAATGATAATGGTAATGGTAATGGTAATGGTAATGATAATGATAATGATAATGATAATAATAATAATAATAATAATAATAATAATAATAATTATTATTATTATTATTATTATTATTATTATTATTATATTTACAAAAATGTACAAATTCATTAATGGATTAGTCACTCCCTTGTGAATATGAGCTAGAGTCCCTAATGCACCCACATTAGTAGCCAAGTAGAAGACAGATTCCTTATATGCGTAGAAGGACATAGTGGTGGTAATGAACAAGTGGGATGTACAAAAAAACTAATCCATGAAAATGATTTTTTTATTGAAGCTTATGATATTTATGAAGAGGCTAATAAGATAGAAATAGAGATGTCCAGTCTAACTAGTTAATGGAGAATGTCATCACCAAATATGAAAAAACAAATGAAATTACTTACAAAAATAAAGGATATGGATAGGAAGAGGATAGAGGAAGAAACTACTATAGGAGAGGATGATTTTAGTTTTATTTAAAGAGAATTAATTATTTTTCATTGAAGAGGGATATTAATTAATAGTGCAAGATTTTAGTTTTCAAAGAACAACATCTTGTGCATTAAGAGCATTTTATTTTTGAGGATTTTGTAATTAAGAAAATTGATGTCAATTTTTAGATAGGAGATAGTCTTAGGATGGAAATTGTGGGTGTAGATATATCTTATTTGGGTCAAACAATTGATCTTAAGCTTAATTTGGTTTAGAAAATAAATCAAATAAAATTAATAGGTGCCTTGATTTGGTTATGGTCAAGTTATAATAAGCCAAAACAATAAATAACCTTCAAGAGTCCATGAGGACGACTCAATTTAGAGTGGAGTAGTTAGATGGATCATAAGAGTATATATACCTTGCATTATTATTTCATGAGCTATTGAGTATAAATGAAGAAATGTAATCCCATTATAAAATCCAATATTTTGAATTTTAGAATTACCCGTTGATTCTTTTGATGAAATATTCTTGAATTTTTCTTTATTCCATGACTTTGGACATAAAATTGAGTATTCTAAGTTAACTCCCACTAATGTGGCATGCATGACATGATCATCTATCTTACATCAACAAATTTACTATTTATTTGCTAGATTTCCTTCCTAGAAAGATTCTTTCTTCATTAGGTGCAAGGTGAAAATTTCTTTTTCTAATGCCAGTTCAAGTTTCTTTTTCCTATCACTTTAAGTTTTTCTTTTTTCCTTGAACATATTTATGATTCATCTCAGGGATGAATTTATTTTTCTCAAAATCAATTTGAACCTTCTTCCAATGTTTTTTCGGTTCTCCTTAATGGTTTTCATAAACTCTTTCTATTTTTGGTGTGGTGCTTATATTTTCCAATAGAATGTCCTTTCCTCAATCTCTATAATATTGTGAAAATTAAAAATCTATGTCTTACAATATGGGAAACATTTTTCAGGTTGACCAAGGCCTATAATTTCTTAACTTTTAGTTGGCTTACTCCGTAATTTTAAGGGTTTATGCTCTATAAATGTAATATTTTAACTCTTTGTTAGGATTAGAGAATTGAAGAATGATTTGAGGTCCACATAAAATTTATTGCTAAAGAATTCCCTTACATTCCTAGTTTTGGGATTAATGGGAAGTATGTACTGAGAGGGGAACGATGAATCAATACCTTTAAAACTTTTGTATCCTTTTATCAATTAACCTTAGTCTAATCAATTGTGTATCCAAACAATCTGATCTATACAATCTTGATGTGAGTTATATCAGTTCATTAACTTAACATACATGTTCATAGAAAAATTCATGAAAGTAATTGACACATAGCACAACACATGATATTGTAGAAAACTCCTGTTAGGAAGTAAATATTGCGGTGGGGATGACACCCACAAAATCTTCACTATCTGTAGATTGGAAGGGGCCAGTTAAGGCTTACAATTTGATCACTTCTGATAATATACCTTGTTAAGAGTATCGGTGGAGACGTGTTAAAGTCTACCCTATTAAGAGATTTAGCAACATTATTGAGTGTGCACTCGGTTAATAGATTTATAGTTGCACTGTTAAATCCACCTTCCTTGAAAAAAATTTTACACTTTGCTCCACTTGTTAGAATGATATAAAATTACAAATTGACCTAGTAAATGCAATCTCCTATTGCTCATACAGATCCAATTTTGTTTACATAAAAAATATAATCACCTAATTGTGATTGAATAATACCTTTGATTCTCGGTAGCCCCTATTCTTGGTTATGATAACCAAATACACCTTTTTTGTTCTTGTTGTTGAAACTTTCAATCTAATCCATAGATGTGCTTGTATGCTTCATTCAAGTTCTCCTTTCTCTTTTTATCCTCACATCCATGTATAATAAATGATTGCATCATCTATTTATAAGATGGATTGACTTCATTAAGTTTCACGAATAACAAGGTTAACTCTAAGATTAGGTTTACAACTTTTACCTAGATCTCCTAATCTATGTGTTTTAAATCAGTTAGATTGATTAAATCACTTACATTCATTTTTATTTCCCCTAAAGATATTGTTTTAAAAAAAAATCAAGATTCTATAAATAGATCAAGGCTGTTTTATGTGACATGGAAGTGAGATCCACGTTTTGCCGGCTGCAATTGAATTTCAGTTTTCTGACTGTCAGTTATGCTCTGAAATTTGTTGACTGTCTTTCAGTTTTGTTCTGTCAGTTTTCTCTTTAACTATCTCTTGGTATGCATTATATCATGCACATCAAGTTCCTCTTTTGGCTTCTTTTTTTCACTTATTCATCTTCGGTGATCTCTTTCTATCTGATCTTTAGTTTTCTCTTGTCCTGTCTTTCAGTGTATGCTTACCAAAAGTGTTGTTTGTATACTAATGGAAAATAAATGTCATCAATCTCCCCCTTTGACATTAGTATAAAAAAATGATTTGTGAAAAATAAAAACAAAATGTTAAGTATATATAACATATATAATCCTTAGTCATTTCATGACTCGCCCTATATATATGTCGGTATATCTGTACATATGATATTTTTCCCTCTGTAAGTACATAAACATATCATTGTCCATTTGAATATACATAATTTTCCCCCATATGAATAAACATGTACATATTCCCTTTGTACATTATAGTACTCATATAATTTTCCTCCTTTTTTAATATTAAGGGCAAAGGTCAATACCATATAGTTTATAAAAAATGTGGGAGTTTTAGGACTTCTGTCTTCCATCATTTTCTCCCATTGTTCTTTTAAGTTCTCTAGAGCCATGTGCTCAAGTGTGATCATAGATTTCATATCATAGATGTTTTCTTCTACAGACATCTTAGGAGTCGCTATTAGTTGCCTTGTTGAACTGATGTGTTGTTGAAGTAGTGTAATGGTTGGTAGAAGTTGAGCTTGGAGCTTAGTGACTTTTTCCTTGAAGTGTGTCTCTGCTTCCCACAATTCCTTCCTTAACCTTTTGGTCTCAATTATTTTCTCATAGTGCAACGTAAATGCATTGTCTCCATCGGTGGTTAAGCTATTAGCACTGTTAGTTAGATCTATATCTAACTTTTCTATATTGTCACTATTTTCTTTAGTGATTTTTTCTAATGTGCTCAATTTTTGAATTAAGGAAATAGCTTTAGTTATTATTGGATCTAATTCAAAAATGAATTCTGAAAGCTTTACCTTGTTGACTGCTACTTCTTAGCTGATGTTTTTAATAAGATTTTTTTGGTACTTTAGCTCTACTCTCTCATCAATTTCCTTCTCAGCATCACTATTCTGTGTCGTTATTTCTTTATTGATCTAGTATTGGCTTGTTCTGATCAATATCAACATTAGGTAAAATTTGGTGCAAAATGTCTTGTGTTGTTTCTAGTACCATGGAGTCTCTATTTTGTTTCTTTAGCTTCTCCTTTAATGCCTTTCTTTGGCATATTTCACTATATTCTTGTAATGCCTCAAAATCAAGTGTAGTTGGGTCACATTTTGGTATTTCAATAATTTCATCGAAGGTTACCTCCAACTTATTGTTTTTTTATTTCTTCTTCTTCTTTTGTGTTACACTAGAGTGTCAAACCATTGCCAATTTCTCAGCTTTCTCAGTTGTGCTTGATGAAGTGACCTGTTGTGCTTCTTTTTTCTGCTTTGTATTGGTGTCAAATTGTCGGGTGTCTATAGACATCTCCACATTCACCTTCACATTGTCAGTAGCACCTTTGTCAATTTCCTCAAGAGTCCCATCTTTAGGTTTGTATCCTTCATCGGGTTCCTTAGCTTCATCATTCTTTATTTCTGCATTCTTCTTTGTTGTGTCTGCATCTATTTCTTTTGAATCTCCTCTTGTAACCTTATCAGTATTGGTTACTATTTGAGTGTCCCTGATATCCTTCTGATCATCGATGTTATCTTCCTTATCCTCTTCCCCTTCATCCTCGGGAGTATATTTTTTAGGTGACTTATATTTTTCTTGCATAATACTGATAGCATGTATCAATATTGGCATATTGCCTGGAATGTTCACCTTTGCAGTTCCAAGTATTGTTTCCTTCTCATCAGTTGTGTCCATTGTTACATTGACATCTTCATCTTTATTTATTCCTTCTTCTGGATCATCGGTAATATCAATGATATTGTTGTCCACAATGTTTTTAATTGTGGTGTCTAGCCAAGATTCATCTGCAACATCTACATTTTTGTTTCTGGTTGTGTCATCTTCTTCCTTGTCTAACTCAACTGATGTATCATCTTCTGCATCTTTAATTAAGATCTTCTCTTGAGTTTCCTTATCAACATCTTTCTGTTGTAGGTCTTTGTAGGGGGTATCTTCCTTAGTAGGTCTGTTCATAATTTTACACCATTTCTTATGACTATCCTATTAAAGCTCTATAAGCTTTCCTTCAAGAAATTTAGTCTCTCAAATTTGGTGAGAACTCCTTTTTGCGTTTCTCTATCATCTCATCTATTTCTTCCTTCTTGGATTCAGAAGGCAGGATAGTAAAAATTACTCTTTCTCTTATTTCCTTCTCATTCTTCAATCAAAATGACCATCTTGCATATAGTATTTCCAAGAGTTCCCTTGGTACCAAATTACCTTCAAATTACACTGGTACATATTTGAATTTGTACATTTTTTGCTATTATGGTGTCCTCAACTTTATTCTGATCTTCTGGATCTAATTTCAACCATCTTCTAATCTTTGAATTTGTAATAGATCCAAAATTTGCAATAGATTTTGATTTGTCATCAATGCTTTTAGGAGTTTTAACCTTTACATTTTTTTCCTCTGCAGCTTCATCTTGCTCAGTGTCTTCAATGTCTTCTTGGGTTCTTCTAAGCTTTCTTAATATTTTTTTTTCCCCTCTTTTCAGTGTGGTTGCTTTCCTTTTGTAGGTTCTTACTCTTCCTTTCTTCAAACGTGAAGGATTTGAATCCTTAGATGTTTGGCTTCTATTTCTAGAAGAAACTATGGTCCTTGGCTTTTTGGTTGGTGCAGGAAGTGGTGAATCTGACTCTATATCCTTAGAGTCATATTTTTCTTGATTTTCACCGATAGGTAACTGTCCTTCGGTTTCTTCCTCCTGTTCAACTTCCTCTTCTTGCTTGGTTTCTTCCTCTATGGCTGATAGTATCTTCTTGAGGTTCTTTACCATCTTGTCCTTTTTCTTGAAAATTTTCTTTACAACTAGGCCATATTTTATTCTTGTCTTTGCCTCTTAATATGTTCCAAGCTTGGGTTGTTTCTTATCTAGTGGTTCATGTATCAAGGAATCAATTGCTTTAGATGCAAGTGTTATACACTGAATTTCCGCCTCTGATCTCAAGCTCTCTTGGTCTTGATAATCCAGTATAACAAGGGAATCATCTCCAGGTTGTGGGACCTATGCTAACTGAGATGAGACCTCCAGGTTCTAGGCTGGTTCCTCTTGG
>MU224813.1:1362056-1375418 GCA_018584345.1 Thuja plicata | reverse complement strand
TATATATAGGGCTATGACCATCTTGGGATCCCTTAGGATGCAACAAGCTTCGGATGATCATGGAAAACCCTAACCCTAAAATCACAGGAGAGAGGAAAAGAGAGAGAAGAGACGGTGGAGAATGACCAAGTCAAATAGATATTCATGGATATTTTCATGCCCCTCCTCGATCTGGCGATTGAAAATCAGATTTGGTAGACGGTGGATAGTAGCATTTACGTTCACTCTCAATAGCCATGCACACCTGTTCACCTATACTTCTCTGCAATAACTACCTCTCTTGTCCGTGAACAGTGCATGGCCAAGTGTTCATCTTATCATTGCCCAGGACTTCTTCTCCTTCCTCGTGGCACTTCTGGAAACTTATTCATATCTCTGTTCTTCCCTGCAACACGTCGAATCTCCTCCTGTTCACCGACATTGAAAAAAATCTATTCAAATATCAGCATACTGATCTGTGCATGGCCCCTCTGCAACTAGAAACCCCTCTGATCAAATCTGGAACATGAACAAACAAAAACCATGGCTATCAAGCGTTCTCCCCTGTCATCTTGCCGCCAGAATTTCAAATTCAAAGTCTTGCAACCTAGTGACCAACGGCTAGTCTCCTTTTCGCGAGCACTTTTTCTTAACCAGGGTTTAATCTCTAGACTAGGCGACAATGGTCTTTCTACCTCTATTTAACCCAAGCTCAGATCCAGCGACAAGGTGACCATGTGAAATCAAAGTCGCGAGACATTTTTCCTAACTCACCATTCTTCTAGCGACCCAGCGCCTAACTACTACCTCAGACTGTCACAGCTTGTCGCCTGATCGCTAGATGCTATCTCTCTGTCTCGAGACCACGCGACAAAGATTAGTTGCCAAGTCGGGAGAACCTATGTCTAAGCCTTTTGACTTTTCAAACAGCACCTGAGTGTCCTTGAATCTGTCTGGCGACATCGCGACAACCCCAAGGCGCTGAGTCGGGAGTTGTTTTCATGTAGGGCACTTTCATCACTAGACTTGGCGACCACCGTTAGATCATCAGCCCTTTGCATCGGATGGCTGGCATTTAGTCATTTGAAAACTGAGCATACCCTTAAATCATCTAGCGATCACACGACTAAGGCAATGAAACACTTAGTTTCGAAGTCGCATGATCAATTTCCTCCGTCTGGCGATCACGCAACTGAGGACCCACATCCACCTGCCATATGCCACCTGTCACACAACCATTGGTTCATCTGTTGTACACCGTGGAAGCTGAGTCATCATTCTGTTTCTAGCGACCACGCGACCAAAGGCAGCCGCAAAGTCGGGAGACACTTCATCAACTGTTGAACTCTTCATGCGATCAAGCGACTGAGGGCGGGCCCCACTTTTCACAGGCTTGTAACATAGATCTGGCGACCTCGCGACCAAAGAACAACGCTAAGTTGGGAGACATAGAGGGAATATTCCAAGATGTTAAGAGACTACGCGACAAAGCAAAAAGAAAAGTCGGGAGATAAAAGGGAATATTCGCTGGGGGTCACGTGATCACCCGACTGGCTGAGAGGGTCCCACTTGTCACAAAGGCTTAACATGGATCTGGCGATTATGCAACTGAAGAAAGGAGCTAAGTCGGAAGACACAAGGGGAATATTCCAAAGGGTCACAAGACTAAGTGACACAAGGAAGAAGCAGAGTCGGGAGAAGAAAAGGAATATTCGCCTAGGCTGAAGCGATCAAGCGACTGGAAAAATAAAGCACATGCTCTAAGTGACTTAGAAAAAGTAACTTTGAAACATAACGTGCCAAGGCTTAGAGATTTTACCTCGTTCAAGCATGAAATACTTAGGGTTTAAGGGTTTAAGCAGAGCCAAGACCTGGGAACCATGACAGAGAATTGCCAGACAGGGCAGACTAGGCCAATTTGCACAGAATGGAAAATTTGGGTAACAGCAAGATCAATGTTTATCTCATATTCTAATAATTGAATCCATGATGTCCTTGGCAAAGAAGGCTTTATATAAGTATGGTCTGTATCAACCATAAAACATATTTCTTCTTTATACTTCTCAATGAGTTGTTCCAGGATCCTTACCCTCTTTTGCATTTGGTCTCTATAGTCTTTCTTAAGATGATCAAATTTATGACAATGTAAGCATGCCTTTGCAGGGTTAGTCAAGCCTCTAGAATTTCTAGTCCATTGTCTCATTTATTTTGCAGCAATGTGACCAAATCTTCCACATGCTGTACAATTTGTCCAAGTGTTGTAATCCCAAACATACTGGTTAGCGACTCTTTTTGGATGATAGGGAGTTTCTTGACGTTTATTGTTCCATGCTTTCCTTTTCTTTATTCGACATTCAAGAGTTGTGTGCCCATTCATTTTGCATGTAGGACACTATTTTTCCATGTAGGTTTCCTTCTTTGGTTGTTTCATCTCAGACTTTCATTCATAAGCTTTATGACCTTTCCTATCACATTTATAACAAAATCCTATGAATGAAGATGTAGATTTAGGAATACCTTTCATTTTTCCTATGCATACATTTGATGTATGGCCTTGCTTTCCACAATGATTGCATGTCAGCTTTCTTGGTCTTGGATTTTCATAGACATTCTTTGGATTATATTGATTTGATGATTCTCCATTCTTGGTCAAAGCTAGACCAATATTTTTGTGGACTCTCCATTGTCCTTCAAGAAAATCATCCATTATTTTATTGCTTTCTTCAGCTTTCTGGATAATTTCATTATGTTGCTGTTGAATTCTTATTTCATGTTTCAACTTTTCATTCTCATCCCTCATTTCACTGGTAGCTTCTATTCTTTCCATGAGTTCAACATTTATTATGTTTTCCTCTTGACTCATAAAAATAATCTGATTTGTAATCTCATTGTGATGCTATGTAAGTCTTTGTATTTTAGACTCTTTTTCTTGTAGTTTGTCTATAATCTTCCTTCTATCATCAATAGCTAGTGTTCTTTCTTTCTCATCTTGTCTAGAATTTTTCATGACATCAATACTCCTTACCATCTATGTCTCTTGACTGATTTGTAGATATTTAACATGTCCACCTAGATGTTGATTGATTTCAGTTAGGCTTGCGATGCTTTCTTCTGATATATCTAATACTTTGCTTGTAGTTGACCTTGAAGACTCAAAGAAGTCTAGAATCTCTTCCTCATGATAATATGTCTCAATAAATCAATACACCATATTATTTCTTTCATCTAACAGTTGTCTCATGTTGATTATACCTTCTTTATATTTTTCATAGAACATATAAATTTATAGCTTCTTATTTTCAATATTTTTATCAAGTCTATACTTCTCCATTGTCTGATCTTTTGTCTTAAGATTTTAAGATTTCCTAGAAGAGACTTAGCTCTGATACCAATTGTTGGGATTAATGGGAATTATGTACTGAGAGGGGAGGGGTGAATCAATACCTCTAAAACTTTTGTATCCTTTTATCAATTAACCTTAGTGTAATCAATTGTGTATCCAAACAATCTGATCTATACTATCTTGATCTAAGTTATATCAGTTCATTAACTTAACATACATTGGAACATTCATAAACACATTCATGAAAGTAATTGACACATAACACAATATATGATATCACAAAAAAATATTATTAGTAAGTAAAAACTACGGTGGGGATGGCACCCACAAAATCTTTAGTATCTGCAGATTGGAAGGGGTCGGTTAAGGCTTACAATTTTATCTCTTCTAATGATATACCCTATTAAGAGTATTGGTGGAGACCTATTAAATTCTACTTTGTTAAGAACTTTAGCAACACTATTGAGTGTGCACTCGGTTAAGATATTTATATTTGGAATTTTAAATCCACCTTCCTTGAAAGGATTTTTAGACTTTGCTCCACTTTTTAGAATGATAGAAAATTACAAATTGACCTGGTAAATGCAATCTCCTATTGCTGATACAGATCCAATTTAGTTTACATGAAAAATATTATCACCTAATTGTGATTGAATAATACCTCTGATTCTCGGTAGCCTCTATTCTTTGTTCTGATAACCAAATACACCTTTTGTTATTCTTGTTATTGAAAATTTCAATCTAATCCATAGATTTGCTTGTATTATTCATTCATGTTCTCCTCTCTTTTTTTATCCTCTCATCCATGTATAATGAATGATTGTATCATTTATTTATAAGATGGATTGACATCATTAAGTTTCATGAATAACAATGTTAACTCTAAGATCAAGTTTACAACTTTCACCTAGATCTCCTAGTCTATGTGTTTTAAATTAGTTAGACTGATTAAAGCACTTACATTCATTTTTCTTGTTGCTAAATATACGATTTTAAAGACAAATCAAGATTCTATAAATATCTCAAGACTATTTTATTTGACATGGAAGTTAGATCCACTTTTCTCGAGCTGCAACTAACTTTTGGTTTCTGACTGTCAGTTATGGTCTGAAATTAGGTGACTATCTTTCAGTTTTGTTCTATCAGTTTTCTCTTTAACTGTCTCTCATTCTGCACTGTATCCAGTATGTCAAGTTTCTCTTTCGGGTTTCTATTTGTACTTAGTAATCTTTGGTGACCTATTTCTATCTGATCTTTGGTTTGCCCTTGTCCTATCTTTCAGTGTATGCTTATCAAAAGTGTTGTTTGCATAATAATGGTAAATTAATATCATCACCTAGTTCTAGCATAGAAATTCTTGATAGCTTGAGCGACTTTGATAAGTGAATCTTTCTAGTATATGTATGATAAATAGATGAATTAATGAAATCAATTACAAAACAAATTACAATATTGATGCCCATGCCTCTCAAATATTTGGTATGCTTCTTGTCCAATTTTATTTTCTACAAACTGAAGAATAACAAGTGAATATTTAAATAGAATTACTAAATTTAAAATATAAATATGTATGTTTTTTATTAGGTTAAAAATAGGTTTAGAAGGGACCGAAAATTATTTAACATAAGGTCTTAACTAGAACTAAAAATAAGCAAAACTAACCAAAAAGAGGCATTGACAAAAAGAAATAACAATGAGCTTATACACACAAAGACAAAATAAACATAGACCAACAAAAAATGAGAACAAGACATAGAGACATACGCTAGATACTTCAGGGTATTTTCCACCTCATCTTCCAAAATTTTCATTTCTTGAGCAACTTTTCTAAACTTGTGGATATCCTTGGGGAGGTGGGCATCTCAGCCTTATTTTTTCAAGTGGGCCCTTTTCCTCTTGCTTGGCCTAGAAGATTCATAATTTCTGTTATCCATCTCAAAATCAAGATCCATAAACAATTTTTCCTAATAGGCATTCATTAGCTTATACAACATGGTATTCATAGTATTAGCAGTCAATTTGATAACTTTATAGCTATTGATCATAATATCCTATAAAAAATATTTAAGTTTCTTCAATTCATCATCGATACCATAGACGTTGCTTTCATAATCCTTCTTCATTTTTTAAATTTTCTGCACAGTCTTCTTTATGAAATCTGCAACTGAGTTCTTCTCCTCTTTAATCCATAAATCCTTATCCTTACTTTCGTAATTACCACCAATAGTTTCTAAAACCTCAAGCTTACTTCTTATGTGCCTTTGCTTGATGTTCAAATAATTTCTCATGGAAATTCCACTTGACGAGGCTAAAGAAGTGAACTGCACCAAAAATTACAATAGCCAGTATATCATCAGGGAACTCCTGGTCTAGTTTAAAATACTAAGAATCTGGCCTCAAGTGCAATCAAAATCTATGTCTATCTTCTATATTAATAGTAGGATACAAAGTATAGGAATCATTATGAGAATTCAAGGTGAAAAAGACCCCTTTTCCAAACCTACAATAGGGGTATTCAAAACAATATTTTTAGCTTTCTCACTAGGTTAAGGGTTCACCATCTTTTTACCCTTAGTCTTACTACTACCAGTATCAGAGACTACAAGATTCTCTCAAGCCTTAAGCTTTCATTTTCACATCGAGGAAGGATAAGGGATAGCATTATTCTTAGCCTTCTTAGGGGGAACATAATCCTCTACAAATTCCATATCCTATTAATATTCCTCATCAGTAAAACTAGTCTCGTATTTTATCCATCCAACACACTAATAGGGGACAAAGGAGTATGCATATCTTTGAATTTTTCATAAATCAATAGTGAAAGATCCTCATTCAGAATAGTATTTTAGGAGGGCTCTTCCTATGATATTTGATGCTAAGTTTTAGAGATAAAAATAACTAGAAAAGAATAAAAACCCTAACCTAGTGATATAAAATGATTAAAAAGTGAAAAATAGTAACCAAAGAATCTTGAAAATTTTCCATTTAGAGTAATATATTCCATATGAACCTTCAGTGACTCTCTCCAAACCATCTTAATCTTAGAAGCATCATACTTGTTCTTAGAGACCTTTATCAGTTATTTTGTCTCCTCTTCAGCCTTTAGAAATTTCATAACTACATCATCATAGAACTCCTATCCCTATAAAATTTTATGTCATCCATCAAAATCCTGTTAATTTATACAATAAGGTTCTCATACATGACCACCTTCCTATTAAACAACACAATATTACCATCCCTCTAGTTATTGGCAAAGAAATCAACCACTTTATGGTTCTAAATGTGTAATTTCTCAACATAGGGATCAACACCACCTGTGACTAGAAGCATCCAAATGGTAGCATTCCCTTTCAAATGACCAGAATTAATTAGGTTCACATGCCTTCTATCATCTTCCATCTCCAAATTAGAAGATATGAAGGGCATAGGTAGATGATCCAAAGAGAAAATGTAGAAAAACTGAAAAATACCCACAAAGCATGTGAGAACTTGATATTGAAGTCAACATTAAGATTGCGAGCATGGAAGGGATTAATGTAAATACCAACGCAATGCTCAAAGGAAATCATAGCGTATCATTAATTTCTAGGGATATTAATTCCCATCATGAAAATTTTATCATATAACAAGGCTCTAACATTAGCCTCCAAGCATGCTTCTTCCTACCACGTGACCCTTTCCTTCATCAACACACTTTTGTTAGAAAAAAATTAAGCTACTAAATTTTATTCACTATGGACATGTGATATATAGAATTTATCAAATGAAGGAATGATATCCTTAGGATAACTTATTCAACTTTATATGGTCTAGGAGAATATATTGTTCCCTTTAAGATATTGTATTTATTATTTGATTCTCTTCAACCCTTGAAATTTTTTGAAATTAAGCTCCTGAGAAAGAGAAAGCACCTGATAAGATCCAATGGCTTTGGATAAATGGTTTGCTTGGTTACCCAAGGAGAGTGCCACCACCAAAATAAAAATACCATTCTCATCCCTTATCACTCCCCCACACCCAACCGACCTTGGGTTACCCTTGGCCTCCACATCAAAATTCACTTTAACTCATCCCATAGGAGTTGGATTCCAAAAAATCTCCTCCATGAGGTTTCTTAATAGGCCTAAAGGCTTCAGTAATGTCTCTTTTAATATCCAAGTCTTAGCCACTCTGAAATCATAATCTTGACAAACATATTTTCCTTTAGATATTAAAGTGAATTTATTTTGAAATCTCTAACATCTTCTTTGAATTTAGCATCATTAGTGTGTTAAGTTTCCAATTTTCTTGTTAATGATTAAGTTATTAAATTTCATTTGGATCTAGCAAGTTTTATTAGCATAAGCTATTATTACGTTTTTAATTTTTTAAATCCCAACATATATATTTTTATTTCTTTTAAATCTAGCTGCATTAGAAGTAGTTTAGAAAATAATTTGGTTTACATTTCCAAACAAGAAATCCCCATTGAATAATAAACTTTATTAGACCATTGAGAAACATAGTATTGTCACTAATTGATTGGTGATAGGTTTATTAGTTTTACCTCTTTTAGGAGACTTTAAGTGGAAACACATGTTTATTATATCTTTAGACCATCAACAATCCCATTATGAAACAAATTGAGCCTATCTACTAAATTCGTTTACCATCTGTATCATCCTAAAAGTTAGCATCCATAATTGGATGTCTTTAGGACCAATTAGAGCCCATTTTGGTGATTTTTAGTTTGAATTCCTATTATGCTTGATCACAAAAACCTATATTTTCTCCCCCACCCCCCACTTCTTTTCACCTTTCCTAAAATCCCCATGAAATTTGAGGCCATTTTTCTTGCGACAAGTCAACAAGCTGACTTGTCGCTAGGGACAAGTCTATAGGATTTTTGGCTCAAATTTTTTGTAGAGCCCAATGCAGGGGTCTTCTTTTGAGGTTTTCAATTATGGGTGGCCTAGATCAAATTTAAATCTTAAATTCACTATAAAAGGACCTCCTATCTCCTCATTTGATGTAACAAAAGAACATAATAAGAAGGTATTGTTTACGTGCAAGCATTCAACAAATAAAGTTGTGCAATTGAGGATTTAGATTCAATAATTGAAGGAAAGAATCTAATTCAAGATATCTAGGTCTACATTCAAGAAAATGAATCTTCTCTAATTTATGCAAGTTTCTCTCCAATGATTGGCCAAGTAGAGTAATTCTCAATCAAGCAATGATATTCATCCATTTTTCTACCCCTTCTTCTTTTCATGTGGTTATCAAGTGTACCAATATTCAAGATCTAGGAGTTGCAATCATAGATCCATCCATTTGTGAAGGATCCATCAATTTGTGAAGGAATCCTTGATTCTGCATATAATTCCAAGGTTAACTCTTTGGATTCCAGGCGTATTCAAGTTTCTTCGTCGATTTGTGCGATCACTAAATCCATTCATGAGGGTTTATGCACATTAAAATGAACAATTTACCTTTTACATTTCTCACCTTTATACAATTTATATCATATTTCAAGGTTGATTCCTAAATAGGGGTTTGACCATAGAGAACCTTTCTCTCCATTTTTCAATTTGTAGTAACAGGTCGTGGAGCAATGATTCTGGATGTGGGAAGTACAAGTATAATTGCAGAATATTAGAAAGTTTCATCAGCTTTTTCTAGGAACAAGTTGACTAGTCGACATGTTCCAAAAAAGTAAAATTGTCCCTGCTATTTTTATTCAGGATTTTAGGACAAACATATTTAGATCCCTATTTTCCAAATTTTTTGTTACAAAAGGATCTGAGATTCCAATGACAATCAGATTCATATTCAAATTTTTTATCTTATTCAACTTGTTTCTAGGTGTACTTATTCTTCCTTATTTTCCTTTGAACTTACTTTATTAGATCAGATCTATACTTCACATTTTTCACTCATACCCTTAAGGAATCCAAAAACTCCTTTGCACATAGATCATGCATTAGCATCCTTCCTCATTTTGTGTGTGCTAATTAGATTTTTCTAAAGGGTGGGTTTGTATTCTAATGTATACTGGACAAGATCATAGTGAGTGGTCTACATTTTCGCATTGCTTACCATTTTCTTCTATACACCATCTATATGGGATTCCAATAGTAGGTCGTTAAAAGTTTCATCCATCTTAATTAAAAAATATCTAGAAGAAGCAAGCCTAACAATAGTAGACTAATCATCCTCCTCCATACTATCATATGTCATCAATGCTTTAAGGAATTTTAACTTTTACATTTTCTACCTCTGCAGCTTCATCTTGCTCAATGTCTTCAATGTCTTCTTAGGTTCTTATAAGCTTCCTTAATATATTTTTTTCCCCTCTTTTCAGCGTGGTTGCTTTCCTTTTGTAGGTTCTTACTCTTCCTTTCTTCAAACGTGAAGGATTTGAATCCTTAGATGTTTGGCTTCTATTTCTAGAAGCAACTATGGTCCTTGGCTTTTTGGTTGGTTCAGGAGGTGGTGAATCTAACTTTGTAGCCTTGGAGTCATCTTTTTTTTGAGTTTCATGGATAGGTAATTGTCCTTTGGTTTCTTCCTCCTATTCAAATTCCTCTTCCTGCTTGGTTTCTTCCTTTGTGGTTGACAATATCTTCTTAAGGCTCTTTACCATTTTGTCTTTTTCTTGACAATTTTCTTTACAACTAGGCCATATTTTATTCTTGTCTTGGCCTCTTCATATGTTCCAAACTTGGGTTGTTTCTTATCTTGTGGTTCATTTATCAAGGCATCAATTTCTTTAGATGCAAGATCAATGTTTATCTCATATTCTAAGGTTGAAGCCATGCTGTCCTTGGTAAAGAAGGCTTGATATAAGTATGGTCTGTATCAACCATAAAACATATTTATTCTTTATACTTTTCAATGAGTTGTTCCAGGATCCTTACCCTCTTTTGCATTCGGTGTCTAGAGTCTTTCTTGAGATGACCAACTTTATGACAATGTAAGCATGCCATTCTGGGGTTAGTCCAGCCTCTAGACTTTCTAGTCCATTGTCTCATGTATTTTGCAGCAATGTGACCAAATCCTCTACATGCTATACAATTTGTCCAAGTGTTGTAATTCCATACATACTGGTTAGTGAATATTTTCAGATGATAGGGAGTTTCTTGACCTTTAGGGTTCCATGCTTGCCTTTTCTTTTTCTGGCATTCAAGAGTTGTGTGCCCATTCATTTTGCATGTAGGAGAGCGTAAAGGGGGAAATCGTGTATGATGTGGGTTTTATTTTCTTAGAGTATATTGATTTCCTTAACCTTACTTTATATTTAATTGAATTATATTGATTGTGTATTGTAATTGTGATTAGGGAGAAGATAAGATGTTTCTCTTTTATTCCCAAATGCACAAATGGGAGATCCAAGTTGATCAACCCCAAGTAAGGGCTAATACAAAAATGAATCAACTATTTGGAAAGGAGAATAACAAGAGGGATACCTTAAATTATGTTAATTACATGTATAAAAATGAGATATGACAGTAATTGAAGGAATAGGAGAAATGTACTAACCTTGAAATGTGGCATATCAAATAATGTTGTTTTCTGAGGTCTGTATATTGTTTCTAGAAAAACTGACAGTTGATCCTGAACTGGAATGTGGAGACGAACAAAACCCAAAAATATTTTTTTGTTCTGATGTCTTCTTATGAAAAAGGTCAACCTTGACCCACAAATGTCAACCCTGACCCAATAATGTTGACCCTGACCTGCACAGGTCTGACAGAAAATTTGTTCACACCGTCTAAAAGAAAGTTGAAAAGGGTATCTAGATCTAGTCTCAAATCTTCTATTATGTACCTATACCTATAAGAAAAAGTGATTTTTTTGTTGGGGCGGTGAGGTTTTCCTTGGTCAAACCTTGGTTTTTAAATTAACCTCAAATATATGTAATTGAAATTGCAGAAATAGACAAAGTAAATGTATAAATTCACCTTGCTTGAAAAAGTCCCTGTGGCGGATACGAATCCTTGAATCCACAAGTATGCTTCCAAATGTAGAATGTAGAAAGGTAGGATGTCTTCAATCTCTTTCTTGTAGATCTCTAACACAAGGTCTTGAATGGGTTCTTGAATTTGGAATAGGCTTGGAAGAAGGTGGATGGAGAGATCACCAAAAGGGCACTATGTAGCTTGAATCCTTCAATGGCCTCCAATGGATCTCCTTCATGAAAATGGATATTTGAATGGATGAATGCTTTCTTTGAAATATTTCTCCTTAACTTTCTTGAATCACCCTTGAAGATAGTTTTCTTGATGATGGTTATCGTTTGTAATGCTTCAATAGAGGACTTAGTATCACTTAGAGAAAATGAGAGAGAAGGCTTCCCTTTTATATGAAATTAGGGCAAAATCTTCTAAGGAGGCCTACATAGGAGGATTAAATTCCCATTAAAGCCTTTACCCCTAGGAGAGGAAATATATTAAATATAATTTAGGAATCAATGCTTCGGAACCCATAATAGCCAACCCGGAAGTGGGAAATACATTTTGCAAAGGTCGACGTCCAAAAACTGTGAGACCCCAAGATTTGAACCCTAGGTCAAGGTCAAGGTCAACCTTGACCTAGGTCAAGGTTGAGGTTGACCCTGACCTAGGTCAGGGTTGAGGTGGACATAAACCTAAAAGGTCGACCCTGACCCTGAAGCCTAGAATCACTAGTCTGCAGTTCAGAATGCAGAAATCAGGTTAAACAGGAGTGGAGAGAGGGACAGAATAGGGGGGAAGCCATGTCAAGATTAGGAACCCATTCAAGGCACATTACATGACCCCAAACCACTTACTCAGAAGGATAAACACGTCACACCTACAATGGAAGTGCTTCCATTTTCCAAATATAAATTTAGCCCCCACTTTAGCAAGAGTATGAGCTCAACACAAACTCTTGGTAAACGAGAATATATAGAAAAGATAATCTTATTGGACCCAAAAGGGATAAAGAAACCCTCAAGCCCCCAAGGGACTTAAGTCTTTATCAATCCTAATATCATGATAAGAGAGACATTACTCAGTTAAGGAGAGAGAGAGAATGGTGTGGTTATCTTGCCCAATGAGAACTTATGTCTCATTGTGAACCACATAAAAGGCATAATTAGAAAGATGGAATTGAACTTCCTAGTGAATGTGGCTACTCACTAGTCAACCCATCAGGGAGATCCATTCTTAAAGGGATAAAATTATTGTAAATTGAAAACTGGCAGTATCAAGAGATCCGTGTAAATTTAAACTGGAGGGATGAAGAGATCCTAAAAAGTAAAAATGACCATGCTTTAAGGATTAGTTTCTTTTAATCCATAAAGGGAAAAGTTTTAAATCTTGAAAACTATTTTGAACATGCATGTGTGCAAAAAGTGAGTAGAGTGTATGCCCTCACGTTAAAGTGATTGCTAACACTTTAACAGGAGCAATGGTTTTAACGGAAACATCAACAACTCTACGGATTATGTTTCCACTGCAAGATGCCCCCAAAGGAAGACAAATCAAGGGAAATAAAGCATAAACATACATAAGAACACAAGAGGGATCTAGCTAATGTGGGGTTAGTATGATCATAAGATAACATGTACATAGAAATACAATATTATTGTGAATGAATTGACATCATTCCCCAAAGAAAGTAGAACTGCAATCACAAAGGAGGAAATAAACTTTAAGAATTATGAAGAGGAATCTTTTTGGACCACAACATGGAGACCAAAAAGAGTTATTACTACCATGTCACAGATCCAAGCAGATTGTACAAGGAAAACAGTTACAAACAATAGCACATGTACAACATAACATGAAACAACATATAGAAGAATGTAGATACATAAAGGGAAATTGAACAATAGTTTCGATTCTATTATCAACTTGCACCAACAAAGTAAAAAGGGTCATATAAAAGAATCTAACAAACAATAAGAAACACACATTATGGGGGAAGCACAATACAACATACAAACACAAAAAGGGCTACCATAAAGGATAAGCCAATCAAGCATGTTGTCAACCTTCCCCATCTTGGTTTATGTTATTTAGGGTGGGTGG